>CAJQUW010009574.1:0-28344 GCA_907163375.1 Prostheceraeus crozeri
AGAAAGTCAAGTTCCCGATTCTCGCTGATCAGAGTTGGTGGTCCGGGATCGGTGACGGAGGGTGACGGTGGGATGGGAAATGGCCCATCGATGGTGGGTGGCGTCGGAGGTAGGGAATACGGTCCATCAGGATCGGGAATGGAGCCCCAGTGGGATGGTAGATCTGTTGGAAAGTCATCATCTTCTTCTTCTGGGGTCGGTGGTGGAGTGTCTGGGATCACTTCAGGTTCATCTTCACTGTCACGTTGTAAAATAAAAATGTCTGTGGGGTCCACTTGTTGGAAATGGTGTTCGTCACGTTGGTAAATCATGTCTAATCTTCTTGAATGTTCACGAGTGTTATGAAGGCGGAACATTTTCGACTTGGCTTTATAGTGTTGCAAATGTCCCATCCCCTGCTCCGAGCATTAGACGTGCCCCATTCCATGCTCAGAGCACAGAACAGAGCATTGGACGTGCCCCATTCCATGTCGGAGCACCTATCGATTGGAGAACTAGGTAAAAATAGAGAAACGTTCAAGACACATACATGATGGAAGACTTTCACGTGTACACCTATCCAAATCAGCTCATTATTTACCCGAAAACGACATGTCAACCGCACGCGATGTTGGAGAAAGTGATTCCCTATGTGAAGGAGAAGATCAAAGTGAAGCCTGAATGTGAACTCTCCATGGATACATTCACGATTTATGAATACAAAAGAAATGGTTCTCCACCATTGATGGGTGCCAGTGAACGGTATTATGAAAGTGACGTCGAAGAAATGGATGACTATTTAGCCTCACTAAAGAACGTATGGGACTATGAATTTATGGACAGTGATAACAAAGAGATTCTTGGTGTCTATTGTATAACGTTTAATTTTGAATATTTCTCTGTTGGATGGACATCAGAAGAAGAAGAATATGTAAGCGACGCAGACTAAGTATGAATAAAGAATGTCGTTTTATGAATCATGTTGCTTTTCCATATTATAAGCATTCTGCTATTGGGGTTGATAGATTTGGAAAAACATGCTACTGGTACTCCTTTTTCTTCTGAGAGAGATTGTACGCATACTCACCGCGATGAGTGACTATTTAAGTTATGGATCCTCACGCTCTCTCAAATAAGATCATGTTACTCCTACCCTATTATCGAAAAAGACGACATCGCCCTATTCGGACAAGACATCTTCGAAAAAGACGATCGCGTGGAAGATGGACATCACGCCCACAGACAGTTCGACCACTCCTTCGCACCAAGCGCGGATGAAGATTCTTATTGATTTTTGGTTCGATGAACGCATCCGAGGCAATGATATCCCCACATTAGAAGAGTTTACCGACACGTCCACCGTCTATTTGAATCAATTGGTACTGAATGACCGCTATTCCATCGTGGGACGTGTGTATTTACTCATGGCTATTTTTGAGGATGACGTTTTGTATGAGGACACACTATGGAAGTTTATGAATGAAAAACATTTGACCTATGTACAAGAGCTGTATCATAAACGTGTGATTTCAGCAGCAAGTCTTATTTATATCAAAGAGACATTGAATCGTATCTGTGCTCATTTCAGTATTTTGTTTCAATGGCCAACAAATGTATTTAAGCATGCACAGGAACACACCACAAAAATCAACCATGAAGGGAGGAGCGCGTGAAAGTGAAGAGACCCTGACGTTGCGAAAATTGAGAATAACCCTATGTCCTATCTGTAAATGCCCTTATCAAAAAGATCGTCTGAGAAGGCATATTTATAATTCACACCATCTAAAATATAAATCAAAAGAAGAGATCAAAGCAAGTGAAGAGTTCATCTATGCATGTCTATGCGGGGAAACCCTCGATGGAACGGTGGATAGGAAGACAGCTCAACAATTTGCGCGGCAACATACCCATATTTTAAACGAGCGAATGGAGGGAGAAAATGTGAGCAAACTCAAGTATATTATTCAACAGCATGTTCCGAGATCCTCTTTGAAGGTGTCCTCTACGTTGACAGGACAAGATCGTCAATTATCACCCACCGCACGTCGTGCAACCTCCTTGCGACCCCCTCAACCTATGAATACAGATTTGGATGCAGACGATAGTCTAGAAGCACTCATTCGACCTTCTCCAGCGGATCATCGCGCCTTAGCAACACCTGATCCTACAAGCTGTCGTGAAAAGTATGGTTGACGATCGAGCCAGAGTGGATGCTCCCCCGGATCCCACCCATACGGTCCATCAAATACAAGAAGAATGGAATCGATTGCCGCCCGATGTGTTAGCCATGGCTGCGAATGAGATTGATATGAGTCCTCTATCGTTAGAGAATATTCAACCTACACTAAGTCATGTGACATTTGATAACTACCCAGGTCCTGTCAATGATCACAACAGTTATGTCCAAGCCATGTCGAACACAGTGGGAAATCCAGAGGTACAAGAATCAAGCGAACCTCGTCAACAACACTGAAGTCTCAGATGGTGTAGAATCCTATTAGATGGAAACAGATTTTGCGCACATCCACGATGGTGCATGAAAAGTGAAATACATGTACATTTATTTATTGTTTACTTTAGCGGACTTCAGTTGCAATTTACATCACCCTCGTGCATGTGCGCTGTGTTAGAATATCGCGAAATGTGAATATTTTTGTTTTCGCACATGATCGTGCATGACTGGTTGGCATACATGAACAAATCAGCATAAATCAATGTTCACATGAAAGGTATCATTATATTCATAGTTCAATAATAAAAACAGATTGTTGGCAAAGTTTTCAGTGCAGTAATTGATGAGTTTGAGATTTTCACAAAAATGCAGCAATCATGGCTCAGTGTAGGCATTCTCGATAGGTATGGATAAATTTGAAACAATGCACAGATGCAAGGGTTCTGCTGCATGAAATAAATCAGTTTCATTAAAATCAATTGTCTGAGGTTTTATGGTTACAGCAAACATCGTAGAATCACCTCTTAGTACAACTGATGCTGTACTAAATGTGGTTGACTTATATAAACACCATATTTTGGCACGTGTTTACTGAGAAGGCTGAAAGACACTCAAAGGATTAGTTATATCGACTTTCTACACAAAAGCATCATTGTTTTACTTAAAATCAACTTCCCAATAATTTGATGCCAATAGAGGCAGGTAAACTAAGAATTTGTAAAAGGGCCCACTGCCCCCCCCCTCAGGTCTTAGAGTTTGTGAAAAAGCTCAGGACTCTGAGGGTTAATGAACTTTATTCACAAGTGTATATTCTGAAATAAACATTCATCAGTCATGTACATGTTCAATTGTTCAATAAAAGTTATTGAGAATCACTGTATTTTTCCTCCAAATGGGGATGTTCATGCAAGTACAGAACAGACATTTCTGCAGTAGAAAACAAAATTATAAGTTATGAAGTTATAAGTTGATGTTGTAACCATAACTTCTGCACAGTGTGGAATATACATAACATTTTCAGTGAATCGCTTGTGGTGATGACCGGCAGGAAAGGTAGCGACATGAAAGACACAGTGTCCTTCAATTGCTCTTCGTGTGACATAGCTATCGATAGTTCTGAATCTATTGAATGCAACCGGTGTCGTAAGAAATTTCATGTGAAGAAAGAATGCTGCAACTTGACAGCTGGTGCTGTGAAGCTCTTGAACTCTGTCGATAACATCATGTATACCATAGAAATAGATTGTTTATCTGAAGCTGACTAGAATGGAAATTGACTCAAGGTCGCGGCACATCCGGGGGAACTAAGTTGGGGCATGAAGAACCAATGAAAACCTCAGAATCGCACATGTGATTAATTCTAACCCAATCATACAGCCGTTGACAAGTGTATCTAAGTGAAAATGTGTGCGATTTTTGTGCCACTATTGTGCATTGCATGAAGCTTTACTTCCATTCTAGAGGTTTTATTGTTATCAATTTCTATGATGTATACATGTAATCAGTGCAAGAGCATGACTTTCTGTGACTTATTCGATAGATTTGCCGTAATTGAGGCTGAATTGATTTCGCTCAGAGAGCAGTTGAGGGCCAAGTCTTCCTTCGATCTAGGAAAAGTCATTCATAACGCGATTAACGAACATGAGCAGCGCTTCGAAAAGAGATGCAACGTCGTTGTTTTTGGGCTCCCTGAAAAATCAACCGATGAAGATGCTGAAAGTGATGATAAGGTGATTGATGGTTTACTTAACTCCATCAACGTCAACTACAAAGACTGTGTTGAAACTTCTACTCGAATCGGCATTCGCAATGTCAATTCAAGGAAATGCCGACCAATTCAAATACGATTCAAGTCCATTCAAGATAAACGGCGTTGTCTGCAAAATGCGAAGTTTTTGAAAAACAAAGAAGCCTATCGCAAAGTTTTTGTTCGTCCTGATCTCACTCGAACTCAAATGGAGCTTAATAAACGCTTGTACGACGAGCTAAAAGTCAGGAGAGATGCTGGTGAAGATGTTTTCATTCGAAATGGTCAAGTAGTGGAGAAACATTCCGCGTCGCAATGACGTCGTCGTCAACTACCCTCTTTTATCGTTACAAACGCTCGTTCTATCTGTAATAAAATGGACGATTTATTTTACCATGTTCATCGTTGTTCACCTGACTGCATTTTGGTCACCGAAACCTGGCTTCGACCTTCAATTCCAAATGATGCTTTGAATATAAGTGGTTACTCACTATATCGTGCTGATCGTTCCTCTGGACTCAAGGGTGGAGGCATCTGTGCCTGGATAAAGAGTGAATTCTGCGTGGATGCTATCATTAGTACCAACTGTTTTATAAATGACATGGAGTATCTACTGTTACGGATATGCCGAGAGAAATTCTCTTCCTTATTGCTCATCATATATTTTCCTCATGGTCAATCGATGAATATGCATGCTCAGACGAAATGCTTTGATCATCTTACTCATTTAATTGATGCACAGATGGACATCTATCCTAACTCTCACTTATTCATAATGGGTGACTTTAACCGTGTGAGGTCGTCTGTGTTGGAGGACTGCTTTGCATTGGAGAATGTTATTTGTGTTCCGACCAGAAAAAATGCCATACTTGACTTGATCCTTATACCAGAATCACTGAAATTGGATTACTCTATTCCATCAGTGTTTGATCCTTTAGGATCTAGTGACCACGCGGTGTTGGAGTTAACCCCTATAAATCCGTTTCCTATCGACCTGTCATATCGCAAAGTTTTGGATCTACGTGATTCTCATATTGCTTCAATTAGACAACATCTTCAGTCCATTGATTTTGAAAGTATTTTCCATGATCTGGAATTGGATCAAATGTGTTCATTATTTTATAACATCTTAAATGACAGTTTATCTTCATTGCCTTATAATGTGATACGTTTTTCTCCCAATGATAGGCCATGGATGACTACAAGTGTAAAAGTTCTGATAAACAAGCGATATGTGGCCTATAGATCTGGCAACTGGACGTTATATAAGCATTTCCGTGACAAGGCTAAAAATGTTATTTTCAATGCTAAGCGTATTTGGGCTACTCGTGTCAAGCGTGACCGCTCTTCAATTTGGCAGATTCGTGATAGAGTTATCGGCTCGTCGAGGGATCCCGATTGGTTGTCTAAGTGCACTCCAAATACCCATATTCGCGATATTATTCTCGATCTCAATGATAGATACGCTTCTGCAATGAATCCTGATCCTAATCCTCATATGGTGTTGCCTTACATTGTTCCTTTCCAGTTCTCAGAGTTGCAAGTACAACGGCTCTTGTGTCGGGTTAATCCAAAGAAAGGACCTGGTTCTGATTCGGTCCCTACAGTTATCTGGGTTAAGCTGTCTGATGTTTTGGCGAAGCCAATTACCCTGTTGTTCAATAAGTGCATGATCACAGCTAATTTACCGATTCTTTGGAAGCAAGCAGACATTATTCCCTTGCCTAAAAGCGAGAGACCAACATTATCTGACACACGTCCAATTTCTCTTTTGCCTATGCCAGCTAGAATACTTGAGCGTTATATCATGAAATGGTTTTCTGATGAATTTTCTTTTTGCAAGGATCGCAATCAATTCGCTTACAAAAAGAATAGTTCGACCAGTTGTGCACTTATTCATTTGACAGACTATATTAGCAATGCACTATCATCTGATCATATTGGTGCATGTCATTTGCTGGCGCTTGATATTGAAAAAGGGTTTGACAGCGTGTCTCACAGATTATTAATACAGAAAATGATGCATGGCAATTTTGACCCTTTTTTGGTGTCATTTATTGACAATTATCTTAAAGGAAGGACACAAAGAGTTCGTTGGAAATCGCAACACAGTCCCTTTCGTCAGATAACAAGTGGAGTGCCCCAGGGATCATCGGTTGGACCAACTCTCTTCAGTTATTTTTTGGCTGATATAATGATAGGTGATGACAACATCTGTCTGCTCAAATATGCCGATGACATTTTTTTGTGTGGTGCTGTACCTAAGAGACAATCTTCTAGTCCCTTATCTGATCATTATAAACTGATTCTGGACTGGATGGCAAATAACAAGATGCGTGTCAAGACCAATAAGTGTAGACAACTGTCTATTACTTTGAGTACAAGCAAGAATGACTTCAGTTGGGAACTTAGAGGAATTCCAAGTGTAGATACCTTGAAGATCTTTGGAGTGATTTTTGACAGGAGACTAACTTGGAGATCCCATTTTGAGGCAATTTCGAGGAAATCATCATCCCGTTTACATGTCATACGTCAGCTGAAGCCGTTTCTTAATCATGAGGATTTATTACACATCTATCAAGCATGTATCAGATCCATAATGGAATATTGTTCACCTCTTTTTGTGAGTCTACAGAGCTATCCATCACTTCTTTTGGAAAAGGTGCAATCTCGGTCACATCGTGTAATATGTGGCTCTTCCTGTAAGTGTCAATGCATGATTCCACTTAGTTATCGCAGAACTATGGCTGGCTTGAAGTTATTTAAAAGAATCGTTGCTGATACTGAACACCCTCTACATCACATTCTTCTTCCAAGGCTGCCATACTCAGGCAAATTTCGTCTTCCGGTCGTATCTAACTCTATTCAACAGCATTCATTTGTAGTGGTCATGTCGAAGTTATGGAACAGTGGATTTTAATTATCAATTGACATTCATGTTTTTTCCTATCTGAAGACTAACTTGGAGACTTACTTTCTGCCTTGTTTTTATACTTGTGAAATTTGTAATATCCCCCACGATTCTCAGTACTGGGGGTAGTTGAAATAAACGATATTATTATTATTATTATTATTATACACTGTAGATCGCTGGATACGAAAATTACATACAAACATATACCAAAATGACCAAAATCACCAAATATACCAAAATCACATGCAATTTGAAACTAACATCTAATACGAGATTCTCGTATGTTTACAGATATGTGGTATCTTTTTCATACCACACCTCACTTACTTTCGTATGTGATTGGTATGTAGCGAGACGAACTAGTCTATCTGTGATTTGCTGTTTTACACTGAAATGCGAGTTGTTGCTATGTTTTATATACGAGACCCGATGCAAATTGGTATGTCTTTCGTATGAGCAGCTTTAAGTCACATGGCAAAAAATATGTATACATTACATACTACTGTCAAATAACTTTTTTCAGTGATACCAGTCGTGAATATTTCTTTTTGATAGTGAGATATTTAACTAGATTAGATTTATTGTGAATTATATGCCCGCGAGATTGTCGTTGTTGCTACTTGTCTAGCAACGTTAACAGGGCGTTTACTTAGCTCTACTTTATGAGCCAAGTTGACTAACATCAATTCATTCAAACGATATCATTTGTGCAACCATGATGACTTATATATCTCAAACATAACTACTTTTGCGTTCATGAATTATATCGTGTTTTTATTTTGGATTGATACTATGCTTAATTTCGAAATTACATAATGCATAATTGTTGATGGCTGAATACTTATTGATTAGTCATGAAATGCCTTAGACTTACGTGTATTAAAGTCGAATTCAGTATTGTAAGTTTGACTGTTCAATGTCATTATCTCACTACTTACAAAACAGTAGTAACATTAGTGTGATCTTTATCGACAAAAGGCCCGAAATCAACATATATTAGAAATCATTGATGCTTTCTCTTAACATTGTGCTGGTATGGCTTTAGTATGTAAAGCATGCCACATTTGAAATAACATACGAAAAGCATACAAATATATACCAAGAGAATACAGAAATATACCAAAAAAATACTATGGTATTCATCCTTCGTATGTGATTGGTATTGAGCGATTTACAGTGTACATCATATTGGTTTGTATTTTTCATCAAAAATATTTCCTAACACATGATTTTGTGCATTTCTATCAGCATATTTGTTTCTCATCATCTTTTTTATTTTGTCTTTTCAAATTTTGTGTGTAACCTACATGCACGCGAAATTGATCCTCACGAATGATCTTGTAAGCAGCGACGACCTAATTCTATTCACCGAAACAGCAAGTGCTCTTGAAGCATGGCAATCGAGATCAATTCATAGAAATGTTTGACGTTTGTCATTAAATTCCCAGCGAAAGAAAGAAAATTGTCGAGCTAAAAAAGAAGCGAACGCTAGAAAGAAAGAGTTTCATGTGATGCCACTATGAACAAGTAATAAAAGTAGACCTCAAATCAATCGAAATATTAAGTGGTCACGTGCCCTTTGTTCACTAGTGACACAGTTATTTCTGTGAGAGTTTACTACTCCTACGCCTTGTTGAATGGAGTAAATAAGTAGTAGGAAATATAGAGTGTCGACTCAAAAAAGCGGTATACAGTGAAAATTATGCATGAAAAGATTCAGTTTTTCGCCAAATATTATTCCAAGATATTCCAAAATATTATTTGAGCAGTTTTTAAAAAGGTAAAAGTTTGCAAATTTATATACTACCGACATGACGTCCACTTATAAGTAGCATGAAACAAGTTGGATATCAAAAGGAATGAATATTTGATGATAAGCACCTTAACTACGCGGAAATTAAGCTGATGATCAAAGAAATTTAATGAAACGAATCATAATTGAAGTCTTCATGAAAAAGTCGAGATCACATTTGCTGAAATTTCAAGTTTTTAATTCAATTTTCATCGGCAAGATTTTATGATTCACCAAATTCATGTTTCATTTCTTGAATCTGAATAGTGATGTGGAACCATTTACATCTTTCAAAGTTAATTGAAATCATTGCCCTTGATTATGCGATTTTGCTGTGCCAGGTTGTCTACGTGATATGATCACGCTTAGGAAGATTCTATTGAGGTTGAGCATGAAAGCAGCAGGAACCTATCGAATTGCTAATTTAACAAACATAAAATCTCCAAGGCTGTCATGAGAATCTGTGAAATACCATTATTTCTTCTACATTACCATCATGATCACTCAATTCCGAGACAATTTCTTCAAAACTGCAATCGAAACTGTATACACATTGGGGATTTAATAAATGCGGAGTTACCACTCTACCTAATATACTTGCTCTGTGAAAAGAACTTTAAATAATAAAATTCTTCTCTTATCAAAAATTAGTCATCCTATTAATTTCTAAAAGAAAAAGACTTTTTTGGTGGTTACATTATCAAAAAAACGCAAACTTCAACAAGCAGGAGCAAGTCTACGTTTTTAGGACCGTGGACCAGTTCAGTTAGCCTTTCAACATTCATTCCTATTTTGAATTGATAGGAAACATTGAAATTTCCTATGTTTTTTCTGATTAAACAAAAAATACTTAGCATAGAGTCATAATTTTTGGCATGGAATGTCTTCAGGTCATTTTCTTTCATGTTCATGCACCCCTGTCTATAAAGTTGAGCATATTTAGAATTAACGAGCCTCTTAATGTCGGCAAACACAACCATTTTAAGCAACTTTATCCACATTAAACCACATTCTCATATACGTTTCCGACCAGAAGCATGATAATAGCACATGCACATCATAGGAAATGACCTGAAGACATTCCAGGTCAAAAAGTATGACTTTAGACTTAATAGTTTCCAGATGATAGGCGAAAACATAGAACATTTCATTTTAGCCAAAAACTGCAATCTGCGTCCTATTGGATTTACATGTGTTTTTCTTTGATCCTGTCTGACAAGAAGAGGAACTAACTAGAACTCGGCAGACGTACAGATTCGAAGTAGGCATGGGATGTACATCATTCTGTGAAAGTCTGATTTTCGGCCTCGTTCCCTGCAGAAACTCGCTCTGGCTGCCGGACTATGAGGTGTACATCATTCTGTGAAAGTCTCATTGTCGGCCTCGTTCCCTGCACAAACTCGCTCTGGCTGCCGGACTATGAGGTGCACATCATTCTGTGAAAGTCTCATTTTCGGCCTCGTTCCCTGCAGAAACTCGTGCTGGCTGCATTGCGGACTATGAGGTGTACATCATTCTGTGAAAGTCTCATTGTCGGCCTCGTTCCCTGCAGAAACTCGTGCTGGCTGCCGGTCTATGAGGTGTACATCAATCTGTGGAAGTCTCATTGTCGGCCTCGTTCCCTGCAGAAACTCGTGCTGGCTGCATTGCGGACTATGAGGTGCACATCATTCTGTGAAAGTCTCATTGTCGGCCTCGTTCCCTGCAGAAACTCGTGCTGGCTGCATTGCGGACTATGAGGTGTACATCATTCTGTGAAAGTCTCATTGTCGGCCTCGTTCCCTGCAGAAACTCGTGCTGGCTGCCGGTCTATGAGGTGTACATCAATCTGTGGAAGTCTCATTGTCGGCCTCGTTCCCTGCAGAAACTCGTGCTGGCTGCATTGCGGACTATGAGGTGTACATCATTCTGTGAAAGTCTCATTGTCGGCCTCGTTCCCTGCACGAACTCGTGCTGGCTGCCGGACTATGAGGTGTACATCATTCTGTGAAAGTCTCATTGTCGGCCTCGTTCCCTGCAGAAACTCGTGCTGGCTGCATTGCGGACTATGAGGTGCACATCATTCTGTGAAAGTCTCATTGTCGGCCTCGTTCCCTGCAGGAACTCGTTCTGGCTGCCGGACTATGAGGTGTACATCATTCTGTGAAAGTCTCATTGTCGGCCTCGTTCCCTGCAGAAACTCGTGCTGGCTGCCGGACTATGAGGTGTACATCATTCTGTGAAAGTCTCATTGTCGGCCTCGTTCCCTGCAGAAACTCGTGCTGGCTGCCGGACTATGAGGTGTACATCAATCTGTGGAAGTCTCATTGTCGGCCTCGTTCCCTGCAGAAACTCGTGCTGGCTGCATTGCGGACTATGAGGTGTACATCATTCTGTGAAAGTCTCATTGTCGGCCTCGTTCCCTGCACGAACTCGTGCTGGCTGCCGGACTATGAGGTGCACATCATTCTGTGAAAGTCTCATTGTCGGCCTCGTTCCCTGCAGGAACTCGTGCTGGCTGCCGGACTATGAGGTGTACATCATTCTGTGAAAGTCTCATTTTCGGCCTCGTTCCCTGCAGAAACTCTTTATGGCTGCCGGACTATGAGGTGCACATCATTCTGTGAAAGTGTCATTTTCGGCGTCGTTCCCTGCAGGAACTCGTTCTGGCTGCCGGACTATGAGGTGCACATCATTCTGTGAAAGTCTCATTGTCGGCCTCGTTCCCTGCAGGAACTCGTGCTGGCTGCCGGACTATGAGGTGTACATCATTCTGTGAAAGTCTCATTGTCGGCCTCGTTCCCTGCACGAACTCGTGCTGGCTGCCGGACTATGAGGTGCACATCATTCTGTGAAAGTCTCATTGTCGGCCTCGTTCCCTGCAGAAACTCGTGCTGGCTGCCGGACTATGAGGTGTACATCATTCTGTGAAAGTCTCATTGTCGGCCTCGTTCCCTGCAGGAACTCGTGCTGGCTGCCGGACTATGAGGTGTACATCATTCTGTGAAAGTCTCATTGTCGGCCTCGTTCCCTGCACGAACTCGTGCTGGCTGCCGGACTATGAGGTGCACATCATTCTGTGAAAGTCTCATTGTCGGCCTCGTTCCCTGCAGGAACTCGCTCTGACTGCCGGACTATGAGGTGTACATCATTCTGTGAAAGTCTCATTGTCGGCCTCGTTCCCTGCACGAACTCGTGCTGGCTGCCGGACTATGAGGTGTACATCATTCTGTGAAAGTCTCATTGTCGGCCTCGTTCCCTGCACGAACTCGTGCTGGCTGCCGGACTATGAGGTGCACATCATTCTGTGAAAGTCTCATTGTCGGCCTCGTTCCCTGCAGAAACTCGTGCTGGCTGCCGGACTATGAGGTGTACATCATTCTGTGAAAGTCTCATTGTCGGCCTCGTTCCCTGCAGAAACTAGTGCTGGCTGCCGGACTATGAGGTGTACATCATTCTGTGAAAGTCTCATTGTCGGCCTCGTTCCCTGCAGAAACTCGTGCTGGCTGCCGGACTATGAGGTGTACATCATTCTGTGAAAGTCTGACTTTCGGCGTCGTTCCCTGCACAAACTCGTGCTGGCTGCCGGACTATGAGGTGTACATCATTCTGTGAAAGTCTGACTTTCGGCGTCGTTCCCTGCAGGAACTCGTTCTGGCTGCCGGTCTAAATGGACACACGAGTAACAATTATGCGTCGAACAGACAATGTCAGATCAAGCTGCTGACATCGCTACACTTCACGTTATCGTCTCTCATTCAAAAAATACTTATCGGATCTGCATAATTTTTCGTATGTGGATAGAAAATATACTCATATACGTGCTTCTGAAGTTTTACGTCGGTTGATTAATTTTTACGGATTTTAGACAAATTTGAAAACCTGGGGTGGGAGATAACCCATAGGTACCTTCCTGTTCATACATGTATTAGACAACTTGACATTACTGGGTCTACGCAGCTTATTGACTTCATCACTTCTTCAACTGGCTTCAACTCATTTGAAGAAGTTTAATGAATGTTGCATTCTCGCACAAGTTCACCAACAAGCCTTCGTAGGTGTTGGATGCTTTGTCTTTGGACGTCAAATGGTCATTAATCACTGATACGGACCTTTTCAATAATGCTCCGCCTAAAAATTTAATTTACTAGAAAAAATCCTTCTTCGCTTCATTTGTTGTGTCAGAAGTTTCCTTCTTCATTGCAAACGTTTGACAGCACACAAAGTCAATGATCAGTAGAACTACTTGTCATTCATCCACGTTGCTTCAAGGGAGTCATTTCAGCTCATATTTAAAATAAGTGTTTCGGTTCTTGCATGATTTACGGCACGGTAAAAAATTCAAAGAATCCAAGAAGCGAAAGATACCAAAGTTATACAACTACCCTGGTGGAGAATCGTATAAATAATTAGGTAACTTGAAGTCAAGAGCGAATGAAAATAAATTAATACTAATAACATAGAGTATCCTACCCCAGTAAAGAGTGAAATGCAAATTTCAGGGCTAGCAGACCCAACTTTTGATTGGAAATAGATTAAAACATTTTAAAACAATTATATTTTACAATCTAAGAACTAAAATGAAAGTTCGTCATGGACATGACGTCATGTGGATATGACGAGAAGCTAACTAAAATTATAAATGGTGAAAATCAAGAAACTTAACTAACCAAAATAAGATCGGTATGTACAGTCATCAGGGAGGAACCATGTGGCTGCATGAGGCAAGATTTCGGCCCATAACCTCCAACCTGTACCACACGGCGGGGCCAGGCTAACCATATCGAATGAACGATAAGGAAGGTCTCTCCAAGCCTGAGGAAACATAGCAGAACCTAACCAAAAATAAGTTTTTGGATTTAGAGAAGAAACGGAGGCATAAGAATCTGGAAAATAGTCGTTAATCTAACATACCGCTGATGGATCCAACCCTCTCCAGATCCGCCGAATCATCATTTATTACATTACGATTCTATTGCGCTAAATTCTAAAGAGCTAATTCCACATTGTGATGGTGCAATAGAATTGTGATGTAATAAATGATGGTTCGGCTGATCTGGAGAGGGTTGGATTTTGCTGAGATTCCGATGAAATCCATGAAAACTGTAAAATCAATTTTTCTCAGCAAGTACTTATCCTTCCGTGAAATCGGACGGCAAACCGTGATCAGTGAAGCAATTCCATTCTCTTGGTATGTCTACTGCAGTGATTCTCTGCAAAAATTAGAATTTGAAATTTTAATGCCAGTAGGTGGTTCCGTGAACTTCACAGTGGACCCAGATAGAGGAATATCTTTGCAATGCGGGCGAGTTTTGCAAATCTGATTACAGATTTGTGATGAGGAGCTTCAAATTAGTAAGAGAGGATGGATTTTGCTGAGAAATTCTTTGTATTAAAAAATGGTTCCGCTAACTTCACAATCAGCTTGCAGAAAAAGTGAAATTCAGATTTCCGGGTGAAATCTGCATTGTTTTGAAAGATGAGGCACATATTCGTGATCAGCACAACAAAATTGATCGGGTAGCGACCAAAAGAAATTGATTTACTGCGTCAATCAGCGAGACTCAGCAATTGGTTCCGCTGGATGGTTCCGCTATCTTCACAGCGGAACCACTTTTATCTTTAAACTTGAATTTCTCAAAACTGACTATGAATTTGTAAAATCTGGGATCAGATTCGTAATCAGGAGACTGAAATTGACAACATAGCAGCTGTTTTGATTAGAATTAAGCTGTAACAAAAAATGGTTCCGCTGGGTGGTTCCGCTAACTTCACACACGTGTCACGAACTTGAATTCAATTTATGCTAATGTCAGCCTATTGAATGAGGCATTTTTTGAAGTGCAATGTGAACGAATGTGACCCATTTCGTTCATCATTTTGTTTTCTACATAAAGCAATCCAGTGTATTGCTTTAAAAATGACTTATCTCGAGCGTCAGATAATTGTATCGCAAAGTGGAGATTTGATGCCATATCGTGCTCCAAGAACAAGCAGATGCTGTAAATCAGTGTTTACAGTGTTCATTTACAGTCGACATTGCATATAATCAGTTTTGCGTTTTCATGTAATTATCCTTATTAGAATATTGCACATCTTCAGATATAAAAATGAAAGAAATATTTTAAGAAAAGGATAATGATTACGTAGATGTTAGCAAACTGCCAAAGTGTTGGCAAAAGAGCAGCCGCACGGTCAGCATCAAACAATGGAAATTATTGATTCTCGTCTTACTTCTAGGATCTTTCCACCAAAAGGATCTTATATCACAAAATGCTTTATCTTGTGAACGATTATACGGAGAGCTGACGACATTCTGATCACATGTGAATGTTCTTTCGTAGTTAAAAACCATTAAATGTCTGTTATCGGTGAAGGTTGCATTTTTCCAATATAAGCGAGTTTTGGAAAACCAACTTGAGATGTAGAAGACATTATTTATTTCCGACCAAGGTATACATGTTTTGTTTCTGGCACTGACGCTTGTATTACCGACGTAAGTAAATCCATGGAAATCTCTTCTGCAGTCTGAAATAAAAATATTTGCAAGCAGACTATCCCGTTATTATTATTTCTTGTATGTCAGCATCAATACTAAGTTCATTTTATCAAAAGCTCATCTTCAGAGGCATATTTTGAAAGCAAATATTTGATATCTAAACTTTGTTAACTCAGTGTGAAACAGGCCTTTATAATAAACGTTATTTTTGGTAAATCGCCGATAGCTGCATTGCCGATATTATCTTTGTTACATGTAGAAAATTTTATGTGCATCCCACAAATCTTGGACACAATCAATTATCAGCTATCACAAAATCAATCGGTTTATTTTTATATAAGAAGTCTGAAGCCTCATAGAAATGTATTCTTCCAAATCTGAAAATAGGTCTAAGCACATAACACCATTCCAATCTCTGCCCTATGGGATTCCCATGCGTTTATTATTTCCATTAGCAATGCCATTTACGATTCTCTCTCGCTGACACGGCAATGCACACCTCTCGCAGACTCTTTCGATTTATTGTTCTGAAAAATTCTTGCTAGAAGAATTTTTTGCTCGAAGAAATTTTTTTCATGCTTAGATATTACATTGATGTAATACACTAAATTGTATTATATTTCTGTTTCATGCACAGGCTCACTGTGATGTAATCTTCATTAATCAAAGGAAAGACGAAGGAAAGTAATAGACATCATTACATTCTAGGATTCGCAAATTAAAATATTCGGAATAGTTGAGCAGCTGAAGGACTGCACAACAGGCTGTTTTACATCTACTTATCCTGGCATTGCCGTGCGGGTGATGATAAAACGATCACAGAGTGCCACTTAGCCTGGGAAGATAATAGAAAGATGTCTTCAGGCTAGAACAATTTAAGAGCAAACGTTCCTTGGCAGCCGCCGACGTTGGAAATTCCCCAAACTAACTTAGTGTTAGCATGACACAGCAGTGCAAAAGTCACATGCATCACAATAGCTTCCTGTAATAATCCAAATAGCATTTCTTACCTTCTTCTTCATTCATTTCCGTGTTGTCGACTTCATTTTCTATGCTATGAATTGGCTCTGAAAAGGATGATCATAAAATCTGATGCTTCATGGAATGATTGAAATATAAAAAAGGAATTGACGCTTTTGTTTCCTATTTGCAACCATGGCGGAGTTAAGTGGATGATTTTCTTATGCAAGTGCTGTTCACTTGACTTAACACTTTCACTGCGTTTGCAGGCATAACTTTTCAACATGAAGTTCTTGCCGCGTGCGCCGAGCAAGCATTAAATCGCTATGTCATGTGCGCAACGATATCTACATCAGGTCCTTCAGTGTGCGGCGATTCAAACTCTAATCTAACGCTCTATTGTTTCATCTACATGTACTGTATCCATGCTCAACATATCGCATTGCTTTGGTTTTTGTGTGTTTGTATTCCAATATTGATTTTTGGCTTGCGAATGATGATAAGAATGCATGCGAACAAAGTTGATCATTTCATTCACCGACAACGGAAGCAAGTCTAACAAGTTACAGAATCAACGTCATAGTCAGGTTCGATAATATGCATTTCATTATTGAAATTCAGAAAGTGAGCATGCTTTCCTTTGAAAATGAATAAATTATTTGACACGCATTCTTTTCATTACTAATAGCTTATATCAAGTCCCGGATTCAATACAACCGCTCCAAAGAAATTAATCGAATGCGGCATTCTTTACCACTTACTCATGAATTACAATGTACACAATTAGAGTGAGAGGTGAATCACTCAATGTACTAATCAAAAGGTGTTAGACGCAAGGACCGGATCACTTGCAATTTCATTCACAGAATTAGACAGGTCGTCTCTTCTTCCGTTTGACTAGAAAAGAAGCATTGGAACATGCAACGTTAATGAAATGGCACAATCTCCTGACTAAATACCATAGCAATCGAACAATGAGCAGCCAATTCAACATTAAACACGCCAAATTGTGCAAAGTTTCAGTGACTGTTATCAACCGGATCACACAGCAAAGAGACACAGAGGATGTCAAGTTCTACAGAGAAGTTTGCGAACGTTTTTTCGTGCGCCTGCTAACTTTTTTAAAATGATCGGAAGGGCCAACATTATCCAGAAAACTTTTGCGCAATGATCTGAATTCTTCGAATCTGAAGGAGTCGTGGCGATCGGAGCATTTTGAAGGAATTCACAGCAATCCGCAAGCGACGCAAGACTTATTGCCCACTTATTAAGTTCCTGCATGCGCCATCTGTTTGAATCAGTCTGCACTTCTAGCAAAGTGATACGATTAAACAATTTAATTCTGTGGTTTCATTACTTTAAACTTATAATGTTCACAATTGCATTACAGGCGAGATAAAAGAATACAGTATGCTTACTATTGCTTGCATGTATAATTGCATATTTAGAAATCGTGCCAAGTATATTTCAAAGAAGTAGACATAACATTATTGACAGTTGAATGTGTAATTAATGCTCTCCGGCCGTATTGAAGACACTTATTGAAGGTACATTGTTGTTGTGCATGATGTGACCCGAAACACGATGCTCCTTTATGTGAACTATTAAATGATTGAAATGTCCTTATATTCTATATTAGATGCAAACATCATCATTCCCTTCTCTCCTCAATTAATCTTTTCGGCAGTTCATGATAGGGTGGTGCAGACTTTTATCATTCTGAACATGTAAAATACGACATCATCATCATAATTTTGTTCATGTACTATATTGCCCTGTAAATCACCAGATCATGCATACTTCAATCATCGACTTTACTTTAATTGAACATACACTGATATACTGACTAAATGAAAATCTTTGATTTGATTGTGATTGCATTACACATTGCTCATAACAAAGCAATTGTTTTCATTTTATCATTCAGAAATATATGCAGACTTAACAAATATTATTGCAGCGTTGAGTGCATGGCTAAACATATTTAAAATCAGAGATCGGAATAAAGTCATTTTTGGATGCGAAGTTATAAAATGTATGAAATGTATAAAATTTCAATGTGCACAAATGCAATAGGATGCAGTATCGGGCTCCGCAAAAAAAACTTCGCATTTATACTGACCTGTTTTTCTGGTTGTATGTCATGCCTTATTTGTTGTCCATTCTGTCCTAGAGGGCATAATTATAGCAATATTATAGCATGGATCACTATAACATAGCTTCTGTTGCTACCTAGCATAGCAAGCTTTGTTTTACATGTATCTATTCAATTTCATTTTCATCATTAATCAAATTGGTCTCCCTACACCTCGATCTCATGGCTACAGCAGATTTCAAGCAGGATCATTTGTACTTTTTCATTGACACCTTGCAAGCAAATGGCTTTTCGTGTGCACAAATGCGTACGTTACTAGTTCAGCGTTGGGGAGAAGAAAATGTTGTAAGCACTCGTCGGATACAACAATAAGTTGCCAGCGAATTTTCCGAAGGAAAAAGATATTCATTTAAGAGAAAATCAGGGTCTGGAAGACCACGTACGAGCACTTCTACCGAAAACGTAGAACTAATTCGTGAGAAAATTGAAGAAAATAATCGCTTATCATGCAGTGATTTGAGCCGAATTACGGGAATTGACTGTGATGCTGTGAACCGAATTTTGATCAGAGATTTGCATAAGAAGTCTGTATGTTGCAAATGGATACCACATGAACTAACTCAACAAAATAAAGAAACAAGAATTGAGTGTTGCCAAACTATGATTGAAAGATACTCAAGAAGAAAATCCAGAGAACTGTTGTTGTTATAGACGAAAAGTGGGCATAGGCCTACTTCAAGGATATTCCAGCTAAAGAGAACAACCGAGCCTGTAGTCCGGGAGCTAGCGTGAAGTTGTGCAGGGAACGAGGTAGTACATAAAACTTTCACTTAGCATAGTACACCTCTAACCTACTGCAAAACTTCGCGTCTGCCGGATCAGATCATTTGCTTTTCAGAAATAGATAGGATAACAAAATCCTATGTATTTCCAGTGGTAAAATTGTGACATTTAAGCTGTTGACTCCATTTTTTCGAATTTTTGCTCATAAAAGTTACACAAATTGGTATTTTGTTGAACTGGTTATTATAGAAATCATCTACAGATCATAATCTTTCAAATGAGTTATCATTCATTGACAGAGGATGAAGTAAAGTGTACAAACAGACACTTTTCGTTGGTGTAACTGCAAATTTTAACATAGAAATTTCAGGAAAATTGCTGATATACTTTAACGAAAAGTGTCTGTTTGTTGACTTTACTTCATCCTCTGTCACTGAATGATAACTCATTTGAAAGATCATGATCTGTAGATGATTTCTATAATAACCAGTTCAACAAAATACCAATTTGTCTAACTTTTATGAGCAAAAATTCGAAAAAATGTAGTCAACACCTTAAATGTCACAATTTTACCACTGGAAATACATAGGATTGTGTTATCCTCTCTATTTCTGAAAAGCAAATGATCTGATCCGACAGACGCGAAGTTTTGCAGTAGGTTAGAGGTGTACTATGCTATGTGAAAGTTGTATGTACTACCTCGTTCCCTGCACAACTTCACGCTAGCTCCCGGACTACTGGGTTGATAGTGCGGGAGATAGACCTGCTGTTGCGAGGAGGACAATTTCCGATCGCAAAGTGCTGATCATACTGGCATCAAATTACTCAAAATCAATGCATTACCTTGAGGTATTGCATGATGGAGCATCAATTAACTCTCAACGATAGATACATTGATTTCTTAGAAAACATAGCATCTGAGTTTGAAAGTGTGTTGCGTAGGTGGGAGATGGTTGTTCAACACGACAACGCTCGGCCTCATGTTGCTCGTTGTGTTACTGAATGGTTTGAGGCCCAACACATGTCTCTGCTGAAGCAGCCTCCATACTCAACAGACACAAACTTGATGGACAGATTCTTATTTAGAAATTATGAAGTGTTCAGAAGGGGACATGACTTTGAAAGTTCACATGAAATTCACCACAATTTTCGTCAATACATGGATGCCATGATGAGCAGCAAGCTTCTTAAAGAACTTGAAAATTTACTTTTTCATTTGCAAAGAATCGTTGATGCAAATGGAAATTATGTTCAATAGTCACTTTGTCACTGTGTTGTATAGTTGCAACAATTACAATATCATGACTTGTCTTAAATTACGATGTAATCTGTTTTCATATGAAAAGCGAAGTTTTTTTTGCGGAGCCCTATACATGTAAGCTTACAGCAAATACAACATGCACAAACTTTCAATGGGCTGTATTGTCAAACCCTAAATGAAATAGCTACATATTAACCACAAGTATTTCTTATTTGAAATGTTTTGTGAATTGATTGGAATTTTGATGAAAAATCAGAACTCGATGCGCATATCATGTATAGTTTTCTTAAGTTTCAAATCAAAATATTAATTTTTGTAACTTACTTATGCATATGCAGCATTAATATAGAGCACAAGCTTTGTATCATTCACCCAAGGTCCAACCTTGATGTAATCATCACATTTGTAACAATTTATTCATATTTCTGAGTATCCTCTTCTGAAAATGAAACCCTTTAATATTCAATTTTGAAGCGAAGGGTCTAAAGGATCTCTCGCGTGTCGCGCGCTCTGCCATGTGCGGTGGTTCACCGTGATCATTTTGCGAAAAACAAGACAAATGACCAGATCCGGATTTTATGGTTTTTATCTATGACCGATATACAGAAAGTGCAGTCGATGGGAAATAGGAGTCGCATCACTGTTACATGTAAATCACAATCTCTGTCTCTTTCGCAGCTTTGAAAATCGTCCTCGCTAAGGCTGATATCATCAATGTCTCCTCACGTTAATTTCACTACTTGTGGTCACATCGTCACGATGCGATGCGTGAATGCCTTGAACATTCAAAATTACAAAATGAACACTCAATTACTGCATTTACGTGCATCTTCAACATGGCTCTCAACAATACCAACTATGTTTGCTGAATTATGCCCTTTCAAAGCGGCTAGATTTCTGAGTCACTAGCATGAGTAGGGATATATAGGCAGAGTGTCGACTCAAGAAAGTATCTGTAGACAGTGAAAATTTTTATATGAAAAGATTCAGTTTATTGCTGAGATTACGTTCCCGTGGTCCAAAAAGTTATTTGAGCAGTTTATAAAAAGCTAAAATTTTGCAAATTTATATACTACCGACATGAATCTCCTTTATAAGTAGTATGAAACAAGTTGGATATCAAAAGGAAAGAATATCTGTTAATAAGTATCCTAAGTAAGCGGAAATCAAGCTGATTATCAAGGGAATTTCATGAACCGCATTATAATGGTTAAGTATTCATGAAAAAGTTGAGATTCAATTCGTGGCTGAAATTTCGAGTTATTAATTCAATTCTCACCAGCATGATTTTATGATTCACTAAATTCATGTTTCATTTCTTGATTCTGAATAGCGATGTGGACCCATTTACATCTTTCAAAGTTAATTGAAATTATTCTCTCTGATTCTGTGATTTTCCCTGCGAGTAGCAGGTTGCCTGTAATATGATCACACTAAAGAAAATGCTCTTGACGTTGAGCATGAGAGTAATAGCAATCTATATAACTAAATCAAATTGGCTGCCGCAATGTGATACAGATATTAATATCTCTGAAATTATGGACATTTTTAATGATAATCTTAGTAGGGAATTCGTTGAAGATCCACATGGTGATGTTCATGTGAATTTTCTGAAACGAGAGTCCAAGCTTCGTTAGGAAGAATTTCTCCTAAAAGCAGCCCTGGATCAGATGGTGTCTTCTCTTTTGTGTGGTCCAAATTGTCAAGTATCATTGCTGTGTCATTGACTATACTTTGCAACATGTGCTTAACTAATGCCAATATTCCTCAAGGGTGGAAAATTGCTGACGTAGTGCTGATCCCCAAAACCAAGCATCCACAAAATGATCAGTTGCGTCCCATATCACTATTGCCTATTCCCGAGCGTATTTTTGAAAAGGAACTTTTGAGATTCGTTGCTGATTGTCTTTCAAGTAGAATCGATGAGCAACAATATGCTTATCGCAATCTACGACATGTGCCCTAATATCAGCTAAGAATTTTGTTTCGTCTGCCTTGCAAGAGAAGGATGTCACATGCTGCCACATGTTATTAATTGATCTGTGTAAAGGATTTGATAAAATTTTTTACAACTTATTGATAAACAAAATGATAGCCGACTTCATCAATCCTTTTGTCGGAAGTTTTATCTCTAACTACTTGAAATCAAGGAGCCAAAGAATCAGATGGAAAAATTTTCATAGTGGCAACATTTCTGTTTTGAGTGGAGTCCCTCAGGGATCATCACTTGGGCCCTTACTATTTGGATCTTATGTCAGCGACCTTCATGTTGGGAACCAACCAAGTAGTATACTTCTAAAATATGCTCATGGCTTCATGGTAATTGCCAAAATTGCGAAGAACTGCTGAAAGTCCTATCCAATCTGAATTGATCAATTTTCGGAATTGGACTTCTACCAACAAAATGGCTATCAGAAGCGACAAATGCAGTTAAATGCAGTTTTTTAAACTTTCGAGAGTACATGACTTTTCTCACCTTGTTATATCCGACATTCCTGTCAAATTAGAAGTAAAATTCTTGGGAGTGACGTTCGACGAATCTTTAAAATGGAATCGACATGTATCTGATACAACAAAGAAGGCGTCGTGTAAATTATCAGCAATTCGGCAGTAAAGGCCTTTCCTTGAACTTATAACGATTTACAATACCTGTGTTCGAAGTGTCCTAGAATATGTTGCGCCTCTTTTTGTGAAGTTGCAAGCTCAACAACAAGATTCTATTGAAAGAATTCAAAGAAGATCTCACAAAATCATATGCGGAGATTCTGATTGCAACTGTTCCAATTTCATTCCACTAGATTATCGTCGTTTAATGATAGGCAGGCGTCTTTTCAGAACGTTAATCAAAGATGAGCATCATCCGCTTCATTACTTGATACCTGTACAAAATCAGTTTTCGAGAACTTTCCGCCTTCCCATCATCAGGAGCACTTAAAGAGCGAAATCATTTGTTGTCAACATGATTCAACTGGCGAATAGCGGTTTCTAATGTGATATTTAATTCTAATGTGTGTATCGAGTTCTGCATCACTCAATTCCGTGGTAATTTCTTCAAAACTGTAGAAATTTGCATATCTCACATTTGGTAGCAATGCCCAATTGTATTCACCTCGAGTTCATTTAATAAATGCGAAGCTACCACTCTGCCTAATATAGTAATGGATAAAAGACCGTTCCAGGACACCATAAAATCAAAAAAATAGTACTTTTAAAAACGACATAAATTCATGAATTTAGTCCCTTTTTTCAGGTTTTTAAGACCTAAATACATGAATTTAGTCCATTCAAAAAGTACCATTTTTTCAAAAAATGGTACTTTTAAAAACAACATAAATCGGAGCGAAGCTCCTCTGGCTTAAGCCGATTCATGAATTTGAACCCTTTTTCAGGTTATGAAGACCTAAATTCATAAATCGGCTAAAGCGCTAAAGCGCTAAAGCGCTAAAGCCAGAGGAGCTTCGCTCCGATTTGGGTGTTTTTAAAAATACCCAATTTTCAAATTTTTCAAAATCTCAAATTTGAGAATTACAATCGGGCGAAGCGCGAAGCCCTAGAACCTTCGGTTCGATTTTCACCCTCGCTTAAATCATGACCGTTCTAGGACACCAAAAATTATAAAAGTTGAGAATTTCAAATTCATGAATTTTATCCATCTTTCAGGTTTTTAAAATATATCATGTGATTTGCGGGACATCTGAGATGTCTTCCAGGGCTTCGCCGTTAAAAATATTTCTTTAAAAATGGAAGAAACAAAAGTGGAAGGAACCTCAAGAATATATCCTTCGTTATCTCAATTAAAAATAAGTGAATTAAATATTGAAAAACACAAAGATAGAGTACGTTATATGAAAGATAAGGAATCCCAATTATTATTAAGATTAGAGCATTATAAAAAATTAAGAAAGAGATGGACTAAAGTTAAGAATGTAACACAAGGAATTGGCATATTCTTATCAATAAGTTTAGGTACGTTAACAATTGTTATATCTTCAGGTGTTTTAGTAATTCCAGTAGTTGCTACAGCTTTAACAGGTACGGGTGTTTTTGCAACTTCACTTGTTACAATGTTAGATAAATCTTTAATAACTAAGAAACGAAAATCATTAAAAAACTAAGCATTTACATATTAAAGAAGTCTATGATAAACTACACTACTACTTTCAAAGAGTATGTGATGATAATGTTATTACGTTAGATGAGATTGAAAAATTTGATCAAATAGCTAATGAAGTAAATCAAATATCATTTCAATCACAGACAGAAAAAGTTAATGATAAAAATAAAAAGGATGGTAAAATTTCTAGTGATGGTAAAACTTTTATTGATGATAAAATTTCTAATGAAGAAAATGATAAAATTTTTTTAGAAGAGCTAAAAACTTTATTAGACAAAACTTTATTAAACAAAACTTAATACGAGAAAATTTTAAACGAGAAAATTTTAAACGTGAAAACTTTAAACGAAAAGATTACAAACAACAAAGCAATAAAAAAATAATTTGTTCAGTAAAATGTTTTTGCTGTATACCAATGTTACCACAAAATTCAAATATTATATTTTAAAAAAATAGACAAAATTAAAGCTGATAATAAAAAATAAAATATTAAAACATTATATTTGTATATTTTTATTACTCGGTAAACAATTGTTCGATAACTCTTTCATGAATTTTTTTATCAATATTAATTGTGATAAATCCATAATCTTTTGACCAAGCATTATTACACGATTGTTTAAATTCATCTTTATCTCTTATACATAAATCTCTTAACAAATCACTTAAGTTTCTTGCATTTATTTCAAATAGTATAAATATATTTGCATTCTTTCTAATAACACTTCCATCTAATGAATACATACTTTGTGTCAAATAAAATACACTACAGTTATTATGTCTACCTCTTGTGAAATAATTTCTTTGAACTGACTGATTTCTGTCATTAACACAATCATCAAAAATTACACAATGTTTCATTGTTTTATCTAGTTTACTAGGATCTTGCATATTACCACTATCATCTATTAATTGTATTTTTATATGCTTATTTTTATTGGATTCAACTAATTGTTTATTTTTTGCTGCTTCTTCACACCACAAATTTATTTCTTCTTCATATTCAGATTTTTCGTATTCTTCGAATAGAGAAGCAATTGCTGTTTTTGTAAGATTATTTTCAAATCCATATTTTAAAAATTGATAGACGGGTTGTTCTGCCGTTGTTGTATAAATTATAAGATTGTTATAATCTAAAAAATTTGGAGTCGTTAAAATTTTAAATAATAGATATGTTTTTCCACATCCTGATCTTCCGCAAATAACTGCTAAAACTTTATTAGATAAATTTGGATGATGATTAAATTTAAGTTTTTTTTTATTTAAAGACATTTCATTCATTTTTAAAGTAATAAATTCATCCATTATTGAATTAGTGTTTTTAGAAACAAAAAAATAAAAATAAAATTTTAATTTAAGTTTATTTTTTTGTTTCTAATAATAAGATTAATAAGATTAATAAGATTAATAAGATTAATAAGATTAATAAGATTAATAATGAAAATGATAAAAAAAAATTAAACTTTTCTATTGTAGCGTAAAAGTTTATACCTCCCGAACCAAAAGATCTATCATAATCTCTTCACCTCCAAAATTTATTTCTTGTCCTTTTTCATCAGTGATTCTAATGCCAATGTTGTTAATAGTTTTTCTTGTAATAGGAAAATATATTAATGTTTGTGGAATTACATTTAATCTATAACCAATGGGTACAGTAAAAGCTGGAAAACTGAATATTAAATTTGATAATTTACCATTTATATATCCTCCTTCAATAATGTCACAATGTACAACAATTGAATTTATTTCAGTTATTTTTGGAATCTTCTCACCTAAATGATAACCTTGAATATAAGTTTGTTTATTAAATCCTAATAGCTTTGACAATGATCTATCATGATTAAAATCAACTTGATGATTTTCGTCTAAAGTAAGAGAAAATTTATTAACTGCCGGTTCAACTGCAAAATGTAATTGTTTCTTATCTTTAAATGGTATACCTAAATGTCTCTTAATTTCATTTGATATTGTTTCAACTTCGTAAGAACCAGGAAGAAAAGTTAGTATTTTCCATGTTTTGCCTTTATCAGTAGAATATCTAAATTGATCATTCACATCTTTGATAACGTTTTGAATAGTGTTAAATGTGGAGAAACTAGTCAATGCAATTTGATAATTTTTATTTTGTTCCAAATGTAGAATGGGTTCTAAATTACAAGTGTGTGATGAAGTAGTTGTTATAATTTTTAACGTCGTACTAAATTTTGATGAACCCAAAATCTCTGTTAAATTTTCTAAATGATTATTAATTTTGTCTAAATCTGCTGAACACATTTTTAAACTAAAAAATTAAATAAATATTTTTTTATGAAATATTTTTTTATGAAATATTTTTTTATGAAATATTTTTTTATGAAATATTTTTTTATGAAATTTTTTTTATGAAATTTTTTTTATAAAAATTAGAAACAACATATTTCAGCTACACTTTTATAATCCTCTTCATTTAGAATCTTCTTTTCTAACAGTCTTTTCAATATAGCATGAATTTCATTAAAACTAGAATTATGTCCTTCTTTTATTGCCGATATTAAAATATTTAATCTATTTAGTAATTCTTGTGGATCATCTGGTAAAAATACAGTTGTTTCTGTTTTCTGTTTTTTTGTTTTCTGTTTTTCAGATAAACCTTTCCCTACTTTAACTCCCGTTGATAATAAATTTTCTAATTGTTTATAACGTCTAAGAGTTTTTACTGTGCCAACTCTATCTAACATAGCTTTATATTTTATGAGATCTTCTACAGCATAATTTTTTAAATCTGCTCCTCTTAAAAGATCAACAAAATTTCTATCTAAACTAATAGGTTTTTTATCTGGCGTAAAAATTAATCCTCGTAAAGGTTGTGGAAATATTTCTTTACCACCAAGATAAAATCTTGCAAATAATTTTTTATCTAAAAGGAAAGTGGAATGTTCGAATAACATAGATTTTGGTAATTTTTTATCTATGTTTACCTCTAATAAACCATAGTCATCTAATAGTGTTTTAAGTACAGGATCCGCTATATCAACACGTTTTTCATTAAGTTCCTTTTCAAGAGTTTTAAATGGTTCGACAGTTTTTTCATAATCAGTTTTTACTTCTTCAGTTATTTTTAATTTATCAAACATATCAGATTGAATACCAGCTTTTGTCATTCTATGTTGAAGATGATTTTCTTTCATAATATTTCTTTGTTTTATTAATTCGTCTAATTGTTTTATTCTTTTAAAATTATCAGCTCTAACTTTATCCATTTTTATATGATAATTTTTTATTATTATTTTATTTTATAATATTTTATTTTTATAATATTTTATATTGTTATATTTTTAAATTTAGAAAATAGAAATTAGAAAATTAAAAAGGTTCAGTAGTTATTCCATCAGGTAAAATTTTTCTTTTATCATCAAATGGATCTAATGCTAATTTATGTTCTTCTTTTAAATACATTTTATGTTTCTTTGAATTAAGTCTATAATTATATGCTGTTTTTATTTCATTATTAAATAATGCATTTTTATAATCTTGAAATGTTATTTGATTAGCCACTGATGCCTTTGAAATTCCTTTTAATGTTTTATGTGTTTTAATATTTTTAGTTGTATCATAACAGTAACATTTAGATTTTAAAAATATAGCTTCTGTTATGAAATCTTCATTTCCTTCTAATTCATCTTTTACTTTACATAAATCAGAAGGATGAATAATATCTTTTATTTTATTAATTTCTTTATCTAGTGAAGAACCATATGGTACTGTTAATTCTAAGAAAATAGAATCGGTA
>CAJQUW010009576.1:0-144489 GCA_907163375.1 Prostheceraeus crozeri
ATATGTTTTGTTCATCAATCAAGTTATATATGTGCATGTACTAGAAAGCATTTTTTCAAAGACTTTTCAAATATTTCGCTTTTTGATTATTTGATTTTTTTATTTTTTGTTTTTTCTAAAAATAACTCGCTCACGACAAAATTTCCCCGCTCGCTCACTCATCCGCTCATCAAAAACTTGAAAAAATGCCGCTCGCTCGCTCAAAAACACTGCTCATGGAGGATGTGTTTCGTTGGTCTTAGTGATCTTCACGCCGCACTAGCAGTTCGAGGACTAGGTTCAATTACCAGCCGGCAAGTCATTTTTCATAGTGGTGTCGCCAGGAGCAAGTCGCATTGAAATATCATTTCGATTTCGTGAAAGCCGAAGGCATTGAATTCTTTAAGATGTAAATAACTGTCCGATCTACGGATTCATCCAACATCATGGGAGAATTCGGGAAACTAAGTCGACTGTGATGCGAGCAATCAGGCAATGACAATTTAGGAGAGATTGATAGTGATCATTCAGAACAGACTGCAGTAGACATGTGAATTCAAAATTAAACCGAAAAATTTATTAGATTCACTCTTTGCCGGTATTTTGATTCAGTATGTGGTTGATAAAATTTGAGTTTACCATCACTTACTTTGTGACTTCATCTGCCATATCTGGAGAGAATGCCCAAACCACCACAGATTTGAAGCTGATGATTTTCAGGCGGAGTAATTGTTCATGAATTACTTTGATCATCTGCGGCTGATGTTGCCAAACCTCACGTAAAATTCGCAACACTTCGATTTGAAGAGGTAAGTTTCCATCCACTAAAGCGATAGCAAGTGTCTGAAATCTAAAGACATGTCTCTAAATATAATGTGCTCGACAATTTTCAAGCAAAAATATTGATTCAGAGCAGAAAATAAATTGATAGATAAACCAATCTAAACACGGATTTGGCATATTAGCGCAATACATTTAAATACATGCAATGCCCTTAATCCGTGTATAATTTCATAAAGACCAAACATCAGATGGTTGATAATTGTTTGTTATTTTCTTACAGAATCATGTCAATAAGTCAATAATTGTTCATTTTCAAAAATCTTGGAAAAACATACAAGAATAAACATTAATCAGACTATGTAACAATATACAAAATGTGCTCGTGCACATGTACTTTTGAGCGTGCAGGTCAATTTCAACGAAAACAAAAATGATCAGGAAGGAGGAGAGAATAAATAAGAATCTAAATTTTTCTTCTAAGTGTCCTTTAGCCTCTAGCAAATTGTCTCTCTTTAGTAAATTGTCGTAAGTCGTTAATGTAGTCATTTTTGAATTACAATTTCTTATCAGTGAGAATGCCTGCTTTAAATTTAATCTTTTGAATTTCGCAGCTCTTAAGCTCTTCTTCGTCCGCGCCTGATTATTCCCACTAGGTGGGGTCGGCTCTAAAGCATTAACTATAAAAGAATACATATACGTGTTCTTTAATATTTCTACGAATTTTCCAATTCTATAATACTCATTTCAATCACCAATATCTTTACACATGTTTGTGACGTTTACTCTGTGTAAAATCACTTTGAATTTTGGCTGGGCGGATCAAATGATATGGGGTTGATCTGTAGTCATATGATATCTGGTCGACAATGATTGGATATCATGAAAGTGAATTGCTCTTAATAATTACTGGATTTTATTGTCGAAATATTTTGAATTGCTTGATGTATATATAATATAGTGCATTTACTTGGCTTTCCCAAGCCTTTTAACTAATAATGAGACGCAGCCAATGCATAGTTCCATCAACAGGAGAACAGCTGAAATGTGAAAAAACTTTCTCGCGCGTAGCTTCAGCGATGTGTTGTCGAGTCAGAGAAATTTCTATTTATTCATAGATGACGCTGCTTGCCTCATCCATACATGAAAAGCGCGTGGCTCACTCCTCGTCAATCCTATCTAGTCCATTGGTCTATGGCCGCGCCTCTCAGGGAATGTAATGTATCTTCGCCATTATCAATTTATCAACTGCTGAATGTCGAAAGCCCAGTGATTGTATAGGAAAGTCCATGACTGTGGAGTCTAAGACGAACAACCTCTAGAGCAGAAAACCACTATGTGCGAATAGTATCTTGGAGAGGAACGACAATACCTCTCTCCAGCTTTTTTTAAATGTAAGCTTTGCTACCTCCTAAGTACGATCTACTCAATTTCAAAAAAATCTGAAGCCATATACCGGCGACGAGTTACAGACCTAAAAAGGATGCTCACACTGCGCGTATAAGCAGTTAAGTACAATGTATATATGTAGATATAGTATTAATTTCTTGAACTTCGAAATTACATGATTAAAGAGAATATTTTAGTGGAAAACCTATGAGTCTCTATGCCTATGTGTTTTAAAATTGCACCCTTACCCTTGCTTGAAACATCGGACAGGAAATCGATAGACAACATCATAACATTAGATATCGCGAGAAGGCAAAGACTACGTTAGTTTGACAACGTGGTAAGAAGAGATGAGACAGAGTAGATCAGAAAAGCTATTTGGATGTTATAAGAGGAGAAGGAAGACATAAGAAGATCTGGAAGCAAGTTATGAAAGATGATCTCATATGTGTTCTAGTCCAGGAAGCAAACGCCAGTGATCGATATAATTGAAATCCATACCCAAGCAGCAAACGTCTGACCCTACATCTGGAAGCTTAGTGAAATGAGAACATAATTTCCTCACAAATGACTCCAGAGGCGACGGATCGGATGAACGATGCGTTATCAAGCTTTCTAAAAAATGAAAACGTCGCAAAAATCAAAAAATAGAATAATTATTGAGTCTCTACCGGTTTCAATTGGCAACAAGATGACAGATATTGACCAATCTTCATCATGAGAAATATTAAAAGAGGAAGTGAGAGGACATCAAGTCCTTACAGTGTGACTCAATAATTGTTCTATTTTTTGATTTTTGCGACGTTTTCATTCTTTAAACCTTCCGAAAAAAACCAACATCTGGAAGCTAAAGACGCAAGAAGGGATGAGTCAGTGAGAACCGTGTTTGGAACAGGGGATATAAAGTAAACTTCACAATACAAAAAATACTCATGTGGTGCCAGGTAGCATCTTTATTCTCACTAGATAGACCATATTTCAGCTTCCTGACTTTTACAACTTCATTTACGTGCCACTCGACTGAATTTTCGAAGTACATTTCATTTTTAGGTGTTCTGTTTAATCAATGTTTAGAAGATTTTCCTTTCATCTATTTGGTCGAGGAGCCAATGTTCGAGGTTATGCTTATACCCTGAAGGCTAAAGGTTTAGCAAGGGTATGTGCCTTTATATGGACTTCACACCCTAAGTCTAGGTCTCAGAAAACTAGAATTCAATTTTTCATATACACGATGATCATTATCAAGTCCTTCCATAAATTGAGTCGATAATGAAAGTTGTCGTACACTCTATTCAGGAGCAGCTGCTGCTCCTCTCTGTTGATTTGCCTACAAAATCGCCGTTAATTTGCATACAAGTATTGCCGATTCGAGCTTTAAGATGATTCATGTAGTACATCCGCTTGGAATACACTAAATGATTAGGGAATCCCCGAAAGAAGCAGTCCATGGATTGAGAACGGGAATCTGGTAGACCATTCGACTGTACGTACCCCTTCAACCGATCCAGTGTTCAAAACTCTTATCCAACCAGCCGCTAACAGTCACGGCATGTGCAGAGGCGCATAGCTCTCCGTCTTGCATGAACTTCTCAGGTAGGCCTTCTCCATTTGAGTCCAACTGAGGCATAATTTCTTCCTTCAGAAGTTTTAAGTGCACATCACCGTTTAGGGTGGCACCAAAAACGAAAGGTCTCCAGACATGGCTTCTTCATAGATCAACAACAAGCTATTACTTGGCACTGCTATATTCTTTGTGGACTCAATCGGGTGGGGATTTTCTCTAGCATGATATCTACAATTTTGCTTGTTTACTTCTCCATTGAGATAAAAGTTGGTTTCATCACTAAAGAGTACTTTCCAATGCACCATGTCAGGATTCAGGATCTACATGTAAACGATTAAGAAACCGCATTGGCATTTCCATACTGCACTCTTCTTGCCTTTGAAATTTCCATTACTCGTGTCGTGGGTATCATGAACGTCTTATACAGCTGTACACATGAATTTGCCTCCTCATAACATGAATCAAATAAACTATATACAAACACAACTTAATCGGGACATTTGCCTGGTTCACAGATAGATAAAAACCCTGAAATAGATTTTTCTGTTAACTTGATAAACTGAATATATCTTTATTCTTCGAATAATAGACGCCATATTCACGCACAATTTATATACACACGTGAATTTCACGTACAGTGGACACCCTGACTTGTACACGGTATTTGAATTTCTAACTGTTACTATGTCCGTAAAAGAGGAAAATAGCTGAAATTACTAACTTGTCAAGGAGAGCGAATGTGTGAGACAATGATTTGTTTCCAAGGTTAAACACACAAGTGAAGAAAACGTCCACTTTCAATCTGTTTTCTCGGTATTGTCTTCTCCGTGCTCTTGCTGATTTAGGCTTCGTCTTCTCGAAATCGTCGTCTTCTTTCCCAGAGTCACTCTCATCGTCATCGTCGTCTATTGGAAAAGCATTTAAATCAGCATCTTTGCTGTCGTCATCCTCCAGTTTAATTTCATCCTCGTCAATATCTTCAATAACTGGTAGCTGCTTCAATTTCACACCAGCTTCTTCAGGAGTACATTTGGATTTGAGAGCGTTCATCAAACGATGAGCGACAGACGCAGCCATGTGGAATTGGTCAGCAATATCTGTGTCGCCGTCACCGTCTGTGTCAATCTTATCAGCTTCTGCATATTTGAAAATAGAACCAGTTGCAGGAGGAAGGAGTACCGTAAATTCACTTGGAACGATGCTAACCACGTTTTGGTAGTACGAATATTCCATCAATAAATGTAACACCTCCGTCACGAATTTAGGACGGGCAGTATCTAAGTCCTCGGATAAAGAATTGGCCCAGTCCGCCCAATTCCACTGATATTTGAAGTTGGAAAGATGATATGCAAACCAGCGAGTAAAACGTTCCATGCAAATCGATTGCATACTGTCAAGACGTTCATACAACATCTCCGTCGCCTGAGCCAACTGAAAATAGAAATAACTACTCGTTTAAGCATGAAGATTCATGGCATATGGAAATTGTGGAACTCCTTCATCTACGAACATATTCCACAATGAGCATAAATTATATTAATAAAACCCTTCTCGTGTGAACGTTTGTTCCTTGAAAACAAAAATGCTATATAAATCGGAAAAAATCGGAAGGAGCGCCATCGACAAAAATCGTATTTTTCGAAAAAACTTAATTTTCAAATCAACTTTAATACCATTCAAAATAATAGCAGGATTGAAAGCGCCAGAAAAACGGAAACAAGGACGACTGGGTGGCCATGTTGCCAGCCAGTCGTCCTTTCTTGGAAGGACATCTTCAAACTGCTTCCAGGATGCAAATTTCAATTGATGCAATCATTATCCCATGTGGGTACGTCGATACTACCGCTATTGCTGAGTGTTACTACATCTAAATTTGACTTACAATCACCTATCATTTACTCACCAAATCAAATTTTGTTAATCGTTAAAAATGAATTAATAAATAATTCTCTTCATAATATTTGGATTGTATTCCGAAGTCGGCACATTGCACTTTTCGATCATTGTGAGATAGCGGCTCTCAAATTAATTCAACTTTTGCAAAATAGACCCACTTCTCAATATGCACTACAATTTTAATTCACCAAAAATTGAATGCTTCGGTATGTGTATTTAGCCATCTGTTGAGGATTTTTCGATTCATCGACATTAGAAATCTACAGTTGAAGTACGATGTGAATGTTATGATGGACAACAATCTAGTTATCCTTTCAAGAGGGCGTTGCGCTGATTTATCAATATTTTCTTGAAGAATTTCACTGTTAATATTAATTATGAGAAAAATCAAAGTTAAAAGAGAGAAAAGTGTAAAAATTGACACAAGAATTCTTAGAAAAGAACTCAACATACCTATTATGAAGAAGTAATGGCATATAATTCATCATTACTTTGTTTATTAAGTAAACAAAATAGCAACGCCAATCCATAAAGATACTCATTGGACAATATCAGTTTTTTGGAAATAAGGAGCATTACAGCAGATTAAAATAGTAATTTGAATGACGGAATATTATGATGACAAAATACCCAAGGTAGATATAAAGAGTATATTGTTAACTACTCAAACTGGAACTCTGGTTAATGGCCTCATCCGGTACCACTCCAGATTCCATGTCATCTGTCTCTCTAGGACTCCCTAGTGTAAGCAGCATTTCACATCCTGAGTGTCGATAGCCTCATCGTTTTTTAGTACCTTTTTATTCAGATGACATCAAATACTTCACATCACTAAATATCATTAGGATCAAAATTGTATCTTTGTATCGCTTTTACTCACCACCAAAGGCATTGTGTCAGGATTCTGTCTACTGAGCTCAATGAGCAAGACTCCATAGAACACTTCCAACTCTTTCGGCATAGGAAGACGAAACAAATGTCCAAACACACACTCGACGATCAAGTAGTTCAATGGAATAGCTTTCCGACTTCTGAAGTTAACGAGATTTTGACAGCTGAAATAGATTGAAAGACCACGTTGCCTTAGTTTATGCATTAGTTATGGACAATATAATCCAAAAATATTCACAAATAACGTACTGTAAAATAGTCGCTCACATAATGAAAAGCCGAATTTAAGCGCGCGCTTAAGTAATTTACTTTGACTGACGGTTGACTGATCACTAGCTGAAAGAGCATTAAACGATTTCTGGGCATCTGATCCAAATGAGATGTTGTAGAGACCTAACCAAATTTCATCCTTTACATCGATCTTCTAAGCAGGTTTCGATAGTCTGGTCGGCTTGACAAATCGTAGAGGCCATTTCTCGATAAGAATTATCATGGAGGTACTTTTGTTAAGATTATGTGCTTTGACAACAACAATAAAATCGTCAATATAGTCAATTATAAATTTAAGACCAAATCATATAATGGCATATGTTTACAATGAAAAGCTTCAGATTCGCGCCTCGATCTCATAGTTCGCGCATTCGCGCCTAAAATACCCATTTTCGCGCCATAATCGGGACACTGGGTATAATTGAATAACAAACTCAAATGAAGTGAGTTACATATTAATAGACTATTTGGGAGATTAAAGCGAGGGCTTAAGTTGATAATTAGACTATTATAGCAGCAAAACATTGGTTTGTGTGTCGATACGGGAGGTTTTTCATTGCTTAGAAAATCAAAAAAAGGTTTAGCGCTCCCAAGGTTATGACGAGGATTTTATTTTATTTTAAAATTGTATAAAATACACCCGACCGGTTTCGTCGCGATAGGACAGTCTCAAGGGCTGATTATGTACATCTCCAAGAGTGCTTAAATATATGAAGTAAAAGGTAGGACAACTCTTCACATCTGTTCATGACGTCTGTTCATTTGTGGCATGTTCTTTGCAATATAGCGAGCTTCAGCCAACCTAGTAGATATCGCATTGCGTTGTTTATTGATTATTTTGCAGTTAAAGTCATTAATACTCATCACTTTAGTCGGATGGTCTATACGATTGTGATCGCTAAGTGCACTTTTGCAGTCACGGTGTGAAATACTTCTTTTATGTTCCTGGAAACGATATCGAAAAGGTCGACATGTTTGGCCTATATAGCTTTTGTTACAAAGCTTACAAAATTATAAATTAAGTATTTATCATTGCAATTATATTTAGGTGCGATAACTTTACAGATATCACAATTACAAATAAATTTATTTTTACAATTATAAGCTAAGCTAAATAATGATACAAAGTTAACAGCTCCATTTATATCACAATCCATCATATTTATTAACCGAAGCTGACTCTTTGAAAGCACCAGCAGATTACCACTTTAATCCTCCGAGATTTGTGTTGAAGTGAAATTTGAGAACCGATCGAATAAAGCAGGTCTAAGAGGAGGGTACACTGATTGTTTAGAGGAGTAGTCATCAAAATTGATACGAATGTATGTATAGACGGGACATCGATATCTCGAAAGTAAGTTTATCAAGTAGGCTGCATCACGCACAAAAATTAGATAGAAGCCTTCGGTACAGCAATGAATGTGGCCAACATACACAATTTTGTTAAATCGCCTGTTCGAGAGGACCTTTAACGGTGAAAATAAGCGATATAATAAAACTTATCTATTAAAAAACAGTTTGGCTTTTAACTTTTGAAGCAGAATAAGCAAATATCTTGCTTTTTGATACTGAAGACTGCAAATTTACCATTCTTTCCTGTTGACTGAATAAGTGTCAACCACTAGCGACAGATAATCATCGATCAGGAAACGTTCAATGGAATGTGAGCCTGGAAGGGGAGCACCACCTTCGGGAACATCTGTGTTATCAAATAGTCGAAATATCACTCTGGGAGGAGGATAAACACTATCTTCTTGATGCGGAGGTGCCACGATTTGCGGTAAACTGTGTGTCATTGCATCTTCTAATAGGGATTCGAAGCTCAGATAAGGTCGAAATGTCACTTGATCCATCCAGTTCTGTTGCTGAAGAGCTCCAATTTGAGCCCACAGACAATCAAGATACTAAAAGGAGACGGAAGTCATTTTAGACTTTTTTTTTCAATTACCAGAAATTCTGCAAATATTCGAAAAGAAACTTTATAATGATATACATGTACAGAATATTTACAATAATAGTACTACGGAAAATTCCGCAGACATAAAAGTTCATACAACAAATGAAGTTTGTTTCTAATTTTCATCAGATTATCCTTTTGATTTTTGGAATTTTCAACTTTTTCTCAAAAGCTTTTAATTCTTACTATTTGTAATTTCTAATGAAGTTGATTTTGCAAAATTGTGGACATTTTTGGAAATTCAAAAGCAACATATTTGCAGTTCTAAAAGTGAGCAGAACTCTGAAATTCGCTCGATATTGTAGAAAATGTCGTCGATTCCGACGAATGTGATTGGCAATTGACGGAAGATATTTCTTGTGGGTTTCGGTAAAATTAGAATTCATTGTAATTTGAAATGAACTCCTTTGGGACATTAAAATCTAAAAGACAATGACATGGATCATTGACAAGGACGAAAGCATCAACTGCACCTTTTGAAATATGGTAAGAAGGGTGATGTTTAAGATTATTTTTGTAGATAATGTTTTCAACCTTGCCAATGACTAAGATACAAAGTATGGATACTCTACCGAAAAATCATCTTAATTCAGTAAACGATAATATTGCAATGTGAAATTGAATTTCCAGCCCTAGGAACAACATTCCTCTTTCCTATCTATTTGTACATTCCCTTATTTGCCATAGAACGTATTTTTCATAATTTATTACAGCGAACAAAATCTCAAACAGTTCTAAACATGTGCATCAAACAAATGTGCATAATCAAAAAATCATAGGTGTTGATTGAAATATTTGAGATTTATAACTTACATCTTCTTGAGGAAGAATATCACTTGATTCCCACACTCTCAAAGCGGACACATGTTTCTTCTTGCGTTTCCTGAAGTACAAAGTCACTACACAAGATCTATTGAGGATAAAAGAGAAAGGATTATACACACCTCAAGTAATTTTCAATAGTAGAAAGAAGCCGACGAAATTCATTGGCTTTAGCTTCTGTCAAAACTCTTCCAACCTGCATTGGCCAAAAATTGTTTTCAATTTAAGCATGGGATCAAGATGTAGACTTATGCTTACCCATGGGAGAGAGCTGAGAACGACAAAAACATACCAGTCGGAGCGAACCTGAGGAATATCATCCTCGAGGGTTACTTCCACGAAGTCATCGAACATCGCCAACACGGATGTGACATTTACGACCCGGCAATTCACCAAATCTGACAGAAAACGAATCTGAAATCGAAATTAAAGTCTTGTGTTCCCTAACCAAGATAAACATACAACACTGACCTTATATTACATAGAACTGTATAGTACAATTTCACGAATACATCAGAATGATTAATTTTGAATGTTGTTTGAGTTGTATGCATTGTACAAATCAATATATCCCTTTTTGCACTCATAAGTAACTTCTTAGTAAATGTAGCCAGCTTGGCGTCGTAAACAGTGATCATTAATGAGATTTATAGCAAAAATTTAGTAAATCTCAAAATTTTCAAAAAAATCGAACAAAATTGATGACTTATCACTGAGCACGTAAGAGAAGGTGAACACCATCATTAGAAAGATCACACTCTAAATTGCTAGGCCGTAAATTTCTTATGATTCACAGCAATACTTCGGAAGGTAAGAAGGGAGGCCGATTTCCCCGGAATATGCAAGCACGTCAGAACACGGCATGGTTAGGGTTAAGGAACAGAGACAGCAATGTTGTCGAGTCATGTAATGCGAGTGACGCATGCAGACAATTAAAATGGGCAAAATCAAAAGCAACAATGGAAGAATCAGGAGTCAACGCACGTAGACGCACTTAATAAGCTTTCAACTTCATTAATGCAGGTAAATACATTATCTTCAGTGATGGCCACTGGGATAGTGCATCATGGGCCACTGAAAAGAGAACATGGCTTTTTGCGGGAAAATTAGAATGCCGCGTGACTGAGAAACGCGTTGGGAAAGCCTATGCGGACGCAAACTGTTGATGGGCATCTACATACTGAGAAAGCATCGTCATTCACATCGTCTGTGATGATCGTTTCAGTTAAGCGGTCCCCAGATAGACTTTGATATTTGGGGTAAATGTCTTAGTAAGCAGTTATCGCAACAAAATTTTCAGAAGTTCAATAATATTATTATTGGCTTTTTATGAAGTGGTTTTTTAACTTAGGATATGAACATACATACAATTGGTATATGCAGACTGACACAAAGCTGTTGAAAATGATTGTTGAAAGTCCATGGGCCCGTGGAATTACCAAGGGTCCATAACTGATAAATCACGCTGGATGGGATGGGAATAAAAAAACTCGTCCCATGGACACACCTGACAGTCTTACAGTGACTTCTGTTTCATTTAATGCTGCTATCATCAAAGTTAGCAATTTGCATTAAGTTAATACGAGATTCATCTCTTCTGCTATAAGACAGATTCAAAATCATTCAGAGCTCCCTTCTTCAATGGCAACTGTTTCTGCCGGCATCGCATTGTTGAATGCATAATTTTATTCAGCAAATATGTTGAAATAAGAGCTGGCCATCCATGGAATCAATGAGGAAAACATCCTCAAATTATCTGCCATTGTGAAAGCCGTACGGCGAAAATTCTGGCTCATTGAAAAGCACCTGAAGAAGTTTTTATTACAGAATGGATAACACTATCCAGGTGCGAGGAGAATTTCCTAATTACATATCCTCATATTGCAGACAATATGCATTGCATCACAAATCATGCAATAAAATCAATTATTAGAATATCAATTTTGCGATGTAGGCCTACTTGATTGATCAGTACGTTTGAAGAACGAACATCTACAATGAAGGACCATCATCATGCTGCTTCGGGCTCATCATAAGAATTGACTCATTAATTTCTGGGTCCATCATGCCTCGAAAGTGGCACATCATCAAATGTTGTTGCCCAAAAGGGGCCAGTAGTTTTATCTTATGCTTGTCAAGAACCTATGATTATATCCATGTTTTATCAAATTCCTTGAAATTTGATCCTGTCAAAGGGACCCATCATGATCTTCGTTTGAAAATATCATGCTTCCACCACTAGCAGTTGATTTCATATCATATTTCGACGATCACGAGAATCACCCAAAAGAGTTGCAAATTATCCGAAATTCCAGAAGATGCTCGTCTGTTTTTTTATGATGTCCAGTAGCGGTTAAATTACTGAAATTGATTCCGTTATTTATAGTCCTTGAACTTACATTACTTCTCTTGAACTTCCGCAAATTGTCAGAGAAGCCTGTAATTCCAGGTTCTGTTTCTTGAGCGCACAGCCCAAAGTAGAGAAAACTATTAAAATCAAGTCAGGTGACTACCGCTTTTCAGTATCTAATTCCGCTGTGAATATCAGTCAGATCCGAATTAACTTAATATTTTCCATTTCAGGCAGGCGCCCTAGTCAGTCGCCTTTGGAATAATTGGAGTTTCTCTTTATCAGATTATAATCTACGTTTTGAGTAGCCAGAGATCGTCAATGCTATCCAATACTCAGCCAAATCAATCGATCAATATTTACAGTTCACATTTCAAATTTCACTGATTTTTCAAGAACTTAACAGTTGAATGAATGAATATAACGCGTGCGCGGAAGCACGAGCCTTAATAAATTCGCCCCTTTATGATTGCAATCATAAAATGATTATCACTGGATTAAAAATGAAGAATTGTAGTTTTCATGCATGCTCTTCATAGATGAGCATATCATTGGGTTCTGCAGAATCTATTGCAGAGATCAATTCTCAACAAAATGACAACAATAAGCATCCTCTTTCTATTTTCATCGAAAATGTTTAGTAAAAATGCAACTTTTATGACTATAATGCCAAATTGATAAAAGGTACACTAGTCCAATCTGTGTTGCTATTCCAAATATTTGTCAAACTTACAATATTTTGAGCCGTTAAAAACGTGCATGCCTTCAAACTTTCTTTCAATCGTCTGACCAACAACTCGATGAACTGCAATTAATGACATTCGCATCATGGGTAATAATTATGACCAAGATGAAACCATACCACTCACCTCTCCTCCACACGAATAGTTCTTTACGTTCAACAAAGCAACGAGTGTGGCATATACACTGAGAGATTCCGGTTTGTTAACGACACTGAAAATATGTCAATTGCATTATGTAAATGCACAACTCAGGGTGTCATTATTTTACCATGTGCAGATAGAAGCCTATGTACAGAGAAAATTATCACACAATGCTTGTGTTGAATTCAAGTTAGACTTGGTATTTAGAGGTATGATCTGCATTGCCTAACATTTAGGATTTTCGACGTGAAGATTAGGTATAACTGCTGCCACTCACAAATTACTTCCAAGGTTACTGGAAAACAATATGAGTTAGTTAAAAATGACAATCTAACTTAAGTTTCAAAAAGTCATAATCGTTTGATATAAGACAGATATAGAGAAGTTAATTCAAGATAGTTCGACGAACCGGGATGATATCAACGCTGTTGGAGAAGCATTGTTAAGACGCTTGTTCGAGAAGATAGCTCGCAACGATGATCACTCACTAAGAGCTGTTTTCGATTCTCGCATACCATCACATCAAAACTCGCTGACTTTGAAGAAGCCAATGGCGAGGACGAAGCGATTTGCTGACTCCTTTGTTACATTTTCATAATAGCTTTACTTATTTCCTTATAGTACATTCGGTCTGTCATTTTTGTGATTCATATTGTACTGTGCGCACTGCATCCAAATGCATGCCAATAAAGATAGTTTATCATAATGGTTTGCTAAACATTCTTCACTGTACGTGATCAGGTGAAATTATATAATGCCATCATGAATAAGAATACCAAAAGTACTAAATATGTAGCTAGAATGAAAAGTTAACTTCTTGGTCTGCTGGGCTGCTTACTGGGTAATTACATGTAGCTCAACATGCTGCTTGTGCATGAGTTGCAATTGAATGAAGATTTGGCTGAGATCTGTTAATGACTTCGCTATCCTGACTGCTGTTAGCCGAGAACAATAGCAGTTGCCGAGTCGCAACTGAATGCCGATTCGGTCCTCTTGAAAGGCGAAAGATGTATGCATGTTAACTGAAAATATACCGTTCATTTGCCTTGTGCTTCTCTACTTATTTTATTAATATTTTTGCATACTACTACAGTAACTTCATAAAGTAGAACAAAAATGCGCATTTTCCTATCAACTAACGTACAGGAGTATTCATCCTTAATGGGTGATATCAGGAGATTACCACAAGCTTCATTGAGCAGAGACCGAGAGAGCTCGGATAATAAAAGAATGAGTTAAAAGAACTATCGAATCTGACTACTTCCGATAATCATCAAGCCGTACTTCCCTTACGAGCAAACATTTTTCAAAGTATAGCATCAACGATTTCAGACTTGCATGCCTGTCAAGATATTTTCAAGATGAAAAGGGAAGTCAGTAGATATCAATTCCACAATTCTATTAGAGTCAACAGCAAGCAACGCGAGAGCTCTCGATGCCTCTAATTATATGTTAAGTCACAACAAAAGACATTCATGAAGCAGTAAAATACATAAGAGAAGAAATCCAAATATTTATTACTTAAGTAGACATGTTTATGTTACTTCTCGGGGTCAGAGCGGGAGCCAGGTGGGTCCACTACTGACGAAAAGGTCCAGAAGGATTGACTGCATGATGTGTTTGGGACCTACCTGGGAACCACGAAACTGAAAGTCTGCCGGGTCAGAAGTGGTGGCTGTGGCCCAGGGGACCCAAAGTGTTAGGCCCCAAAAGTGGGCTAGATGTAACATAGAGGTCCAGGCAAAATTCAAGTGCAGAATTGTTGTCCAGTATCTTGGGAATACGAAAACACCCATGACAGACATTTTGAGTGGTGGAATGCCCCCGCCAGACGCCCCAATAGGACCCCCCAAAAGTGGGCTAGATGCAACATAGAGGTCCAGGCAAAATTCAAGTGCGGAATTGTTGCCCAGTATCTGGGGAATACGAAAACACCCGTGACAGACATTTTGAGTGGTGGAATGCCCCCGTCAGACGCCCCAAAAGTGGGCTAGATGCAACATAGAGGTCCAGGCAAAATTCAAGTGCAGAATTGTTGCCCAGTATCTGGGGAATACGAAAGCACCCATAACAGACATTTTGAGTGGTGGAATGTCCCCTACGAACATCATGAAGCTGCATGTACATGTCGTATGTCATCAATATACATAAATATATGCCTACATTTGCATGGGTGGAAAGTGTGACTTGAACTGAAACAACCGAGAGATAGATCGAGTGAAAGTTTTCTGAACATTTCCGTGTATTCCGGAGATCTGTTTGCCATGTTTGCACCGATTTTTGTAATACAATGATATTGAGTCACATTTTCTTTTGTCTTTTCATCATGTACTTTATGGACGGCCATGAAGGGGATCTACCGGTACCGGTAAGTCATGATTTGTGACAGGTCTACATGGAATATGAGAATCTCGATTTGAACGATTAGGCATTGAGTAAGTAGCTTATCCGCACTCCTTGATTGAGCAATTCTAAATTACTACCTATAGTGACGCAAGTCACGCTGTTGTGTCCCTCAATAATACTGCTTTCACACTGCATCTACTAATTATTGAGCTGTATACTTTTTTCATACAGTAGATACATGTAGCAACTTGCTGTAGGACCATTTGAGACGAAAGCTCGCTAATTTTCGTTTCCCCTCATCATGAATATACATTTGTATTTGCCCAGCATACACACAATTCCTCAATCTTTCGTGGTGGCCCGGAGCGCTTTTTCCAGCCATTAATCCTCTCGTGATCCCCATATTCTGATTAATTTCCTCGCCATTCATATTCCCATAGACATGAATTCACCCGCTCATGGTATTACCATGATTGTCAGCCGAAGGGCGCATGAATCAATTTCTATGGATATTCCAATAATTCTATACCTAGTTACGTGTATTTTGATGTTGCGGTTGATTTGGCTCGCTATTGACCTACATGTATATTATACACTAGCCTACAAGTAGCTTTGCATAAATTTGAAAAAGACGACATACATGTAAGAATATATTATTTTTCCTGACGAGGAGGCATTCGAAAATTTGGATATTATATTTTATTAACCCCAGTCGCATTATTTCAAACTTATACCATAGTAATGCTAAAACTTCCGCATTTTGGCATAGATGGTTCATGTCTTTATTGTGAAAATGTGTATAAAAATGCAAGGCACATTGTCTCGGCACAGTTCTGACAAATATCTTTGTTTTTCAGAATGGGAGACGATGAAGAACTTCCAAGACCTGTTGATGTGGAGATGGAAAACTTGCATTTATGCTTCATCTGCAGAAAAGACGAAGGACGACTCAGCACCTTGTCTCAAGGTACATGGAAAGCCGTTCAGAAAGCGTTAGAAAATGGAAGGCAGTTGAGCAGCGATGTGTATCGATCGATCACTGATCATCTACATATCGAAGGTGACGACTTCAAACCACTTCGATACCACTCTACCTGCTACAAAAAATTTACAGCGGTGAAATGAAGAACGCAAGATCGAAACGAATTGTGCCCATCTCCTTCCACACGTCAGACGGTGACATTGTTAGAAACGAATAGCTCAGGTATGTTGTGTTCGAATACTTGCATTTTTTGTGGTCAGTCTAGAAAAAAGCATAACAATATAGAAGAAAAATTGTGCTCGGTATTGACGAAGGAGGGAGCAGAATCAATTCAAAAGGCAATCAAAGAGAGCGAAGATCCACGTTTGATGCACATAATCGGAACAGGAGACTTGATTGCCAAAGAGGCTAAATATCATAACAGCTGTCGCCGAATGTATGTTCGAGCTTGTGAAACAAAGGAAAAGAGCGACTCTCCGACAGTCCGCGCGTTGCACAGCATGGCCTTTAATTCATTGAAGCAATTTATTGAGCATGAAATTGTATTCAAAAAGAACAGTTGTTTGATGTCAACCTTATTCGATCATTATCGAACGGAGTTCATCAGTTTAGGTGGAATCAAGAACGACATTCTTTCATATACCACTTCATCATTAGCAAACAAGATAAAAAATGAGATTTGCATTGAATTGCTGAACATGCGTGAAGGAAATTTGGTTTTCAATTCCTCGGTGAAATTTGAAGATGCGAAGGCTGCCTTGTACGGAGACCCTGAGAAGACGTGGGAAAATGATCTCATTCCTTCTGCTGCTTTGCACTTGAGGTCCATCATATTAGCTATGCCCAAAACTGCCTCGCCAGTGAAGACAACTGCGCATTCCTTGAAGGCAACGTCGGCTGACATTCCTGAGCAATTAAATATGTTTTTCACGACTTTGTTCCAAGGTCTGAAGCCAAAGTTGGATAACGACTCTATCGAAAGAAAGACTGTAGCTATTGCATCAGACGCCATTTTCAACACAACAAAAGGATCTGTTATACCTTGGAAGCAAACAAATCTTGGTCTCGGACTCAGCAGCTTATCTGGATCCAAGTTAATCATTCAAATTCTGAATCGTCTGGGGCACTCCATAAGCTATGATCGTGTGAAGGAAATAGAAACCGAATTTGTGTACAGCTGTTCAAGCAGTGATCGATTTTCCCCTGATGGCCTCCTCTTGGAAAGAGGCCTTGCCACTGCTTCAGCTTGGGACAACTACGACGTAAATATAGAAAAGACAGACGGAAAAGATACCTTGCATTGTACGGTCGGAATATGCTATCAAAATGCAGTTAATGCTGTCGTTATCGATTCAAACGATATGGAAACATGCAAAAACAGGAAGCGCAAGAGCTTTCAAGATGAACAACGTGAAATACCACAGTATTGTCCAGCCATAAAGAGGGCCAAATTTGATATGTCCAATCCTGATTCTAATGAGTTTCACAACAAAGAAAGATGTCTTATAGACTTTTCGTGGCTCTTACGAAGTCAACAAACATATCTGCCTCTATTTCCTGGATACATTGGAAAATTCATGAAGGATGAGCTACCTCTGCAAACGATCACTTTTGGAGCCTCTGATGTCATCTCCTAACAAAGTTGTGAGAGAAACGATGATTCGAACTCTGAAAGTCGCCGAGGAAATGTCCGAAGACCACGCAATCGTTACTTATGACCTTGCAATAGCGTCGAAGGCATATTGCATTCAGCAGTTGGAAGCCCCGAAATTTGAAAATTTGCACGTGATTCTCGGTAACTTCCACATCGAACTTGCTTTCTTTGGAGCCCTTGGCACGTTTGTTCAAGATTCTGGCGCAGAAGTTGTTTTGACCGACTCTTCTGTTCTGAGTGATGGATCTGTAAACGGATTTATCAAGGGCAAGTTTTATAACAGATGCGCGAGAATCCACCAAATTTTGCAACTGTTCTTGAAAGGAATATGTATCGTGAGTTCCTGAAATCATTGTCGTCTGACGATAGAGAAGCCACATCTATCTTCATGGAACAAGCGCCCATTGACGATGAATGCTTGGAGGATTACTTGAAAGAGAGCAATGAATTTCAAGGCCTACTCTCGAAGTACGAGCATTACTTTGATCAAACAATGAATGGATTCATGGGGCCAACAGCAGCGTACTGGGCAACATGTATACCTAGTCAATCGAATCTACCGCAATCTCCAACGCTCTGTGCCAATGAATGATCTGAATTTATACATAGAAACTTTCCCATCATCTTGGACATGTTTTTTGCACTCAACAGACCCAATTATGCACGTTGGGGAAGTTTGTACTTGGATAAACTGAGAAATCTACCAACATCATGTAGAGAAACTCTCCAAAATGGCGCATTCTCCATCCGAAGAACTTCGAAAAACTTCAGCAGGAGTTCAGTTGATCTTGCATTGGAGCAAACTATAAATCGAGACGCGGCTTCAACAATGCGTGGTATTGTTTCATTTCGCAATTCTAGTACTGCCGTAAAGCGATGGACCTTGACAGCTGCACAGAGAGGCATGATCGTTTCAAGTTTGAAAACCTTCACTGGTTTGGAATCTGTGGAGCAGCCCGCATCACAAGCACGTAATTGGAGAATTCAGAAGGACAACAAGGATATTGATTCTCTGAATGAAACTATTCAGAGTTCATGTAACCCATTTGATGCTTCAGTCGAGCAAAAGGATCTGGTGAACATCGCAACTGGAAAAGTGGCCACACAAGAAACCAAGAAATACCTCCTTGAAGCCCTGGACAGAGGAAAAGCGAAACGAATAACTTTCCAGGAGGAATGCTCTTCAAATCCAAAAGATTTCTCGAACCAATCAAGAGAACAAAGATTCAGAACTTTGCAGTCGAAAGCAAAATGAGGTCTCAGTCAGCAGCATCAAAATCTCGCGTCGCTGCTGAGAGCGTGAGAGATGTATTTGGACGAGTGATGTTAGTTACAGCTGAAAAATTGCCGGAATTTGATTGAAAAAAACTGTTCTCATCCTATAACGGAGGTCCCATTGTCTTGGCTCACAGGGATGGCACAATGATCAAAACTGACAAATCAGCTCTTTTGAAATTTCTTGAGAAAAAGCAGACGGGAAGCATCGCATCTGAAGAGATCTCAAATGTCGAATTCTGCCTAATTGACGGAGGCCAACTTTTGCATTCTACGCTTCCATTTGTATCGGGCTCCTACGGCACAATGGCCAGGCAGATTTTGTCAAGAGTGTGTTCAAGTGTTGGACAACAAATTCATGTCCTGTTTGATGTATACACAAACGATTCATTAAAGGAATCAGAGCGTATTTTGCGGGGAAATGACTGTAACGCCACGAACTATTTCATAAGCGGCCCTCATCAAAAACCTCATCAATCAGGACAACAACTTGCAAAGAACTGCAGCTTCAAGAACGAGTTTGCAAAGTTCCTTCAATCTGAATAGCAAAACGAAATGTATGCCAGCATGATCGGTTCGAAGGTCATCGTCGCATCACATGGCGGAAATTGTGTGGATATTTCTTCATCGTCAAGCCCTTCCCATCTTCAAGCTACCCACGAGGAAGCAGACACGTTGATTGCATATCATGCAAATGCAATAATGAACAACCAATGTTCAAACATGATAATTCGTGCTTCAGACACAGATATATTGATCATTCTCCTCGGTCTCTTGGACCGTCGATCACTTAAAGGAGAAAACATCAGCAACATGATTGTGATGGATTACGGCACGGGAAATCATCGTCGATTCATTGACGTGAACTCTATCTTTGAAGAAATCAAGCAGGTTCCTCATCTAGCTACAGCTTTATTGGGCCTTCATGCGTTTACTGGATGCGATATCAACTCCGCTTTCTACAGAAAAGGAAAAGTGAAACAAATCGACATACTGCTTGGTAACTCTGACTTCACAGAGGCTTTTGCGAGGCTCTCTGACCCTGGTGTTCAGCCAGATATGAACATTTTCTCCTCATTCGTTTGTCATATGTATGGTCAAAAAGAAGTAAACGACACAAACGAACCAAGATTCCTGGCGTTCAAGTGGATGAGTGGAAAAGGCACGGAAGACGGTCCCCTCAGATACATTAAAAAAAATTGACTGCTCCCTTCTTCCTCCATGCCAAAGCACATTAAAGATGCAAGTACTTCGTTCGCAATATGCCGCTTCGATTTGGGGGAGGAGCGAGCAAGGGGCTCCAGCAACTGACCTGGATCCCCTTCGATTTGGTTGGAAGAGAAATGGGGATGATCAACTCGTTCCAGAATGGTACATCGGCTGCTCAGTTCCGACATCAATTCTGCAAGAGACTGCATTAGAAGAAGAGACATCGGATTTGGAGGATGAGGAGTGGAGCGATTCTAGTGACGAAGACATATAGAGTCAAGATGCTTATTTTGTTAAAACTGCTTTTATTATTTTTCTATTGTTTTTGTTAAACGGATATATTTTGATTGTTTTTGTAGATATATTTTTTAGATATTTGCAGGCAGATTACACAGATTTTGACTTTGGAGAGTTTTATTGCACAATAGCTAGCACAGTTCACATGAGAGTTGATATTTTTATCTATACATGTTTATTGTTTTAGAGAAATTCCTGTTATTTCTTCCTGTCAAAATTTCTGTTATGGGTGCTTTCGTATTCCCCAGATACTGGGCAACAATTCTGCACTTGAATTTTGCCTGGACCTCTATGTTGCATCTAGCCCACTTTTGGGGCGTCTGACGGGGGCATTCCACCACTCAAAATGTCTGTCACGGGTGTTTTCGTATTCCCCAGATACTGGGCAACAATTCCGCACTTGAATTTTGCCTGGACCTCTATGTTGCATCTAGCCCACTTTTGGGGGTCCTATTGGGGCGTCTGGCGGGGGCATTCCACCACTCAAAATGTCTGTCATGGGTGTTTTCGTATTCCCAAGATACTGGGCAACAATTCTGCACTTGAATTCTGACCCGGCAGACTTTCAGTTTCGTGGTTCCCAGATAGGTCCCAAACACATCATGCAGTCAAACCTTCTGGACCATTTCGTTAGTAGTGGACCCACCTGGCTCCCGGTCTAGGTATTCTGCATGAAATATGTAATTTTTGAAACTATCCAAAACCTCCAAGAAAATGCAAATTTATAGTCTAGTATTACTCGGCAGTGTGGAACGCTCAACAAACGAAAATGTACAAGTTGACGCAAGATTTGGAACATCGCGACTCTGGACAAGATATCTTCAAAATGGCAAAGCAAATGAAAGATGAGGGAGACTCCTCCTGCCGATATGAAAGATGACGATGGAAACTTGCTGACTGATGAGTTGACGCTACGTGAAAAGTGGAGAAGCTTTATGAGTTCCTTACTGAACTAACACTCAAAATGTAAGTTTAAGAACCTTCAGGAAGCTATGCTGACCAAGGTTGGCAATTTTCTGGGAAAACTAGTTTTTACCAGGACAGATGGGAAAAACTGGTAAATAACGGGGGAAAGTGGTAAAAACCGGGAATATGTGAAATAGTGGCAACGTTACGCTGTGTAGGAAACTTGTTTTGTCATCAACATTCATTGTTAGCCGGCATATTCACATGGTGCGGGTGCGCATCTCTATACTGGCTGTTGCATCATCCAACTGAGACATCGCATCCGAGCTTATCCTGCTTTTGTCTGCGGTTTTTCTTGATGAAACTAATCATGTCTTTTGATAGTCTTATTATCTGCTGTCGTCAGTGGGATACACAATAATTTTAGAACGGATGTTCTGCAAGCATTCCTCCCTCTTCACATGACCGAACCATCTCAGGCGTCCTCTTCGATCTTTCAGTTTCGTCAGACCATACATATATGCAACCTCCGTACTTGATGCATCGTCGCTCCATTTCACTTGGTGATGATTTCATGAGATCACGAGTGCGTGAATTTCACGAATCACGAGCCATTTTTTCGTGAATCGTCAATTCGTTAAAGGAGACCTATTTCACGACAATTCGCGAAAGTAAATTTTACAAACTTTATAACACAGATGAAATCTGATGATTTGGAATTTGAAATTGAAATACCCCAATGCGAAAAGCCATGAATAAAAATTCAGCATATTTGACATTCTATTAAAATTTTGTAGTGGGAGACTCAGGATTTTGGAATTAAATGTAAGATGAGATGTCTATGCTGACTGAATTTACGCGGAGAAATCAACGCGAAGAGCGAATTGTACTTGCACTCGATCATTCAAATTCAGACGACGGCACTGCTGACAGTCATGATACTGATGATTTAATCGTGATGATAACATTGATCCAAGACCGGTGAGTGCACTTGAATTTGAATGATCAAAACAGAGAAGTGACTTCTTCGTATATTTGCAGCGCTCCAGGCCTCCTGATAAGGTCCGTACAATCTTGAGGTTCTACCGGCGGTCGCCCACGAAGAACGATGCCCTACTTCAACCGGCGATAAGGATGCTGTGTGGAGAAAGAAAAGAGCTGAAGCCTGTGCTGGATGCACCGACGAGATGAAACTCATTATACGATATGATCTCTCGATTCATTCGAGTACGTCCTGAAATCAAAAGTCTACATATGGGGAAATTCAGTGAATATGAATGGTTGCATCCGGTAATAATTGAACAGTGTCTCAAACCTGTGAAGCTGTGCGTCGAGAAGATTGTCTGAAAGCTGAAATTTGTTAGTTGAACATGCAGCTGTCGACTTCATGATCGAAATACTCGATGCTAATGAGTCTGCATTAGCAAGCACTCAGAGATGCCCTCGATCTAAGGTTGGGTCAGCGTCAATTCCTAGTTTTCGACGCACTGGCGACATTTATTTATTGAAAATAAAGACAGCATAACTGCTGATACAAATAGTAACACAAAAGGCATTTACAAAATTATGAAGTTGAGCGAAGGTAAGTAAGGAGGACACGTCGAAAAAAGGAATTATTCTCAATATTGCAAATACTCTCCGGTAAATTGTTCCATATAGTAAGCGTGAATGGCAAAAACGAATTTGTGAAATGGCACGTGGATTGGGTATCACCCGGTATGGAAAAAAAGTGCAGCTTGTGACCACTGGTAGCCGCTCGCGTATCCCGTGTGAAGGATCTTCGTGAGAGTTGGAAGCTACTAAGACCAAGATCCGGGAAATTGGCATAAATAATTTGATGAAGGTTGCACATGGACAACAAATTTCTCATGAACATGAAAGTGTACAGAGTGTTAGGATCATAAGCAATGGAACGAAGGAATTTTCTTTGAACCTTTCAACTTCCTCAATAGTCATCAGTGGGATGTTTGTCATTATTGATGTTCCATATTCCAAGACTGAGCGAATCACCACTTTTGCAGACATGAAGTTTAGCTGACCTAGAAAGTTTGTAACCTGTCCGTCGAATCATGCCGAGTTTCACTGAAGCAACTTTCAATCTTTGCAACATATGTGGTGTCCATGATAAGTTGTTGGTTATGATGTGACCCAAAATTTTGATGGAGTCGGTTGCTGAAACCTGTGAGCCTTGAAATGAAATAGATTGGTCTGAATCCAGGATCTGTCTTTGGCGACTAATCACGGTATATTGAGTCTTTGATGAGGAGAATTCCACTTGCCAAGTATTTGCCCAGTCACTGACCATCTCTAGGCAGAAGGTGATGGCTTCGCGGGAGTTGGAATAGATTGCAACATCATCGGCGAAAATAAGCACCTTGCAGTTGTTGACAAAAGCAGGGAAGTCGTTGATGAATAACAAAAAGAGTAGAGGTCCCAATACACTGCCTTGAGGAACCCCCGCACTCACCTCAGTAGTAGATGATGAGAAACCATTCACAACCACAAACTGATGCCGACGATACACATATGCCTCAAGCCATCTCAGAAGTTCGCCATGCAACCCATAATGGTGACATTTTGCAATGAGACCCTTGTGCCAAACTCTCAGAAACGCTGACACCATATCAAGCGAGATGACATGCATCGACTGCTTTTGCTCAAGATAATGTAAGCTGTTTTGTACGAGGATTGATATTGGATGGGCACAAGAATGACCTCTACGAAATCCAAACTGTGCATTGGAGAGGATGCCAGCTTCGTTCAGGTGGTTGCGAATCACAGATGCAATAATCTTTTCCATGATCTTAGCGATTAAACTTAAAAGAGCGATAGGTCTGTAATTTTTCAGACGAGATTTATCACCTTTCTTATGGATTGGAACAATTTGGGCTGTGCACCATTGAAGGGGAATGAAACCAGAATGAAAAAATGAATTGAATAAGCACGCCAGAGGTTTGCAAAGAACATCGGCAGAGTTCTTGAGCACAGTCGCTGGAATCCCATCAGGACCCGTAGAAGTATTGCACTTTAACGACATAATTGCAGCATAGATATCAGACTCGAGGAAACTGATATTTGAAATGATCTCACTCGTGGATGTGTCAGTAAAGCTAGGAGCAGGACGAAACGGATCAGAAATGCTGCTCTGAGTGGCAAAATGGCGATTAAAGGCTTCAGCAATATCGCTATCTGAATCTGTCGGCTCTCCGTTGAGCAACATTTTAGCAATTCTTGATCGCTTCGATTTTCCAAGGACTGTGTTAACTAGCTTCCACCAATCTCTGCCATTAACACCAACTCGAATTGCTATCTTGTTAGAGTAAGTCCACTTCTCACGACGTATGGCTGAGTTAAGTAGGTTTCTAGCATTCTTGTATTCTGAGTAATCCGAATCGCGCCGATGCATCTTCCATTTGTTCAACAAGTACAGTTTGCTCTCGGTCAAAAGCCAGCATTCACGATTGAACCACTTCTTTCTCTTTAGATTGTGCTTCACTACCGGTATATTCACTTTCATAGCGTCTAGAATGACTTCTGAGAAGAGATACCAACAGGTTTCGAGATCTTCAGAGTCAAGGATTGAACACCAGTTGGCAGAAAAAATATCTCCACGCAGTCCTTCCCAATCGCTATTCTTGTAGTCCCAAACGACGACCGACGAAACGTTTGGCTTCTCAGCGCTCATACTAACATCCTTGAAACTAAAGACCACAACACAGTGATCACTAGTTCCAACAGGGGGCTCCGTACGTAAGTATGGGAAAGATTCTGTGTCGTCCACAAGGACCACATCCAGCAAGTTACCAGAAAGAACTCCATCAGTAGACGAAGAGAATATCATAGTTGGATCACGTACTATCTGATTCATGGCCAACTCAGTACTCAGGTCAAAGCCGCTAATCCCAGAGGGCGAACAATGATTCGTAAACGGTAACCAGGTAGGGTCATGCATGTTGAGATCACCAGCAATGCATAACTTTGCAATTGAATGTCTTGAAAAAACAGCAATAGCATCACGTTTAATCTGATCAAACACTGTGACAGAGTACTGGCTGGAGTTGTAACATGCACAGAGTACAACATTGCTGGGACCTAAAAATAGTTGAATCCACAAGGTCTCATATTCTGTCGTAACTGTCGTGGAAAGGGTGGTGGAAAGAATCTCTTGCTTCACATAGACAGCTGTGCCACCACCGTGAGTAGGACGATCGGCCCGAAAACAATTGAAGCAATGAATTTGAAAGGCAGATTCATCGTGAATGTTAGGATTAGCGAAAGTTTCATTGATAATTATAATTATACTTATTGATATTATAATTATAATTATGACCGAAGGATATGGTGAGGCAGTCTCCAATCGCATTAGTAGCGATTCAAAATTTGAGTGCAGACCACGCAAATTCATTGTCCACATAACAACATCGACAGGCTTTACTTTTATAATTGGTTCATCCGGGAAAGATTTGTAAAATAGGGAATTCTGATCAGGGTAACTCCACGTATCTTTCGAAAAAGAGACAAACGATTTAGATAAATGAGGGATCATAGACGAATACCATCTTGCCAAAAAAGTCCAATACGTTTGAAGCAATGAATGAGCAATATTTCCTTTTCTTTCCAATTGTCAAAACAGTTGGTTCTCTATGTTCACCCTATCAAGAACTGTATCGTTCAAATACAACTTCGAGGACTTGATGTAGATGCGATCGCTAGGTCTTAATCTCGATTTGTAGTCTTTCTTAACATCACGAAGTCTCTTTTCTTCTTGTCTGACAAGATATGAAACGTCCTTATTGACATCGACCTTTCCAAATGCATTTCCATTCAGCTTCTTCTGTTGAAATAATAGCATATTGCGGTCCTTCACTTCATCAAATTGCACAAGCAACGGCCTATTTCTGCCAATCTTCTCACGACCAAGACGCTTAGTAGCAACGATATCTCCATGAATGACCGCATTGTCAATTCAATCTTGTAGGTACAAAATATTTTCTTTATCGTCTTCCAGAGTCTCATCTTCATGGCAAAATCTACCTTCGGGCACACCGGTAACTACGACGTTATTCTTTCATTTCTCATACTCCAGGTTGTCTATGTAGAGTTGCTGATTTAGCACGGTCTTCCGAATTCCCTCCACCTCCGTATCAATACGAACTTGGTTGGACTTTATATGCTCTATAGACCTTTCAATGCTGTCTATTTAGCAGATAACCCCATCAATGCTGTTCGAAAGTCTGCTTTCTAACTCTGCAATGAATGACTTGAAAAACTGGACAGTTAGCACTTCTTCCGATACGCTTGACTTGGAGTGAAGTTTATCATCTGATTCCGATGATGAGAGTGCCTCTATCAAGGCATTTTGCAGCTGAGCCTTCGTTAGTTTGCTTATTTGACTAGCGGATAGCTTGCGAGTTGAAGAGCATAAACAACCAGACAAGTCGTTGTTATCAGGCATGTCAAAATCACGATGCGCACCAACGATCCACCAAAATGATAGCCAGACGGTCTCGAACCCAGGTCACCAGAAGCAATCCGACTGCAAGTTAGTGTGTTAATCCACTAGACTAGTACAGCTGTTGAGAAACGACGCGGAGATAACCACATTTGAAGATACACAGTACACGATGGTTTGCAGTGCAGCAGTACTTGTGGAATCAGCACACGAGATTCACGCATGCGCAGAGTGACACAAACTTACGTGATCCTCTCCGCGCCGAATTTCACAGCTCCCACTTGATAAATGGAGACAAAAATCACACCAAACGACGGATCTCAAGACGACGATCAAAGACGACAGCTCAGGGGATCACTGTATCGATGATATGATGAATGAAAAATTCCTCGATGCACAGAGATGTCTTAGACACAACCGACGCTCACGACGATTAATTTGGTGAAAAACATTAACTTAAAAAGCACAAACAGAAAACGTGACCGGAATTCAGAAGGATTCAATGTCCTGCTGAGATTAATGAAGACAAGGACAAGGGCAAAAGAAATAAAATAGCAAAATAGTAAAAAGAAATAAATAAAATAGAAGCACAATCATCAATGTCTCAAGAATTCGATGAGCGTATGGCAAAAGCGTCATTCGATGATGATAATGTGGACGGCAGTGCAGCGAATATTCTTAAACATGAGATCACTGCTTTCCGAGCAAAAGGAATTCGATCGAGAACAATTTGTACTCGCTAATTTGTATCTACAACTTTGCACCATTCAAGCTAAAGCTACATCTGTCATGAGTGAGCGGGCATTTTAATCTGCAGGCTAAAACATTTGCACCAAAATTCGAAGTTCTTGGTCGGACGGGATGTTGTGCAGTTCGTGTTTGTTAAAATCATTTCATAATAAGCACTGGGTGACTTTTCGCGTGCTTTAAGAGTGCCCATGCAATATTCAGTTAATGCTAATACGAGCAAATTATCATTTCAGAAGTTATTAATAATTTTGGATAGACAATAGATTTGTTGCGAATATGAATTTGCTTTCGGAAGTAGTTAAACATTATTATTTCTAACTTCGTAAAAGTGTCAGTCTTAATTTCATTTTCACTCTTGCCATGTATCTTAGCATTCTTCGATCGCACGTTCCTAAAATCTCGAACCTAAGAGAGGGCCACGTTTCATAGTCATATAACATAACCGGTCGAATGCTTCATTAAAATAATACTATCCATTGAGAGAGGCCACAAAACCAGGTATTGGCTAAATGCGAATTTCTATTAGGTAAGCCCTTTCAACCGGCCCAGCCGGTCATCGTCAGGCAAGTGATGATGATACTTGCCTGACGATGACTGGCTGGACCGGTTGAAAGGGCTTGCCTAATAGAAATTCGCATTTAGCCAATACCTGGTTTTGTGGCCTCTCTCAATGGATAGTATTCACTCTGGCCCACTATTTTCTGGAATTAAAATAATAGCATTATCCCCTTGACGCCATCCATTTTACAAGAACTGAGTGCAAAATATCCATCATCAAATCCAATGAACGATATGTTGTTGCTTCAAGGTTTCAATAATATGCGTGGGTAAAGTCATCATTCTTTAAGTCACTTTTATAAGTTCGATGCTATAAAAAGAAACATTCGAATAAACAGTTCATCAGTTATGAGATCTTATTTATTTACCGTATCATTCTTTTTCAAAAGCAAACTTACTGGGTCAATGGCGAAAGTTATTAGTTGTATATAGAAGCAACTTAAATTAGACATTCTTGACAAAGTGAAATAGTGTAAAAGCATCATAAGCTCACCAATCAAGGAGAATATTCAAAATTTTTTCTTTGTAATTGGCCAAATCTGATTCAAGGACAGTAGCTAGTCCTTCCAGATTACTCTCGATATGATCAAGGGCACTCTATAAATAGATGAGCAAAATAATGTGAATTGATCATTCAATTACACGCTTTATACTTACCTTACTTCCCGCTCGTACTATCAATGATTCAAGACGCTCTTCGACATCAGCCGACTCCAAACGCTGACGCTTCCGCTGACGAGTGTCTACAACATACAGCAATGATTCAGTTATCGATAGATAATTCGTCGAATGTTAGAATCATATCTTCCCCTGTTATTTTGTCTCTCACTTGCATGCAATATAGCTTAGTAATAGATTTTGTTGCACAGTAGCGTCCACTTGTCGCACAGCAACGGCGCAAGAAGTCACAGACCAGCGTGTGCTAATTCCATACACCCACAGTTGAGACTGACAAGTATGACAGGCATGAAAAGTGCAAATACCTTGCAAGTGTGATACACAGCATTTAGCCGTTTTCCATATGCTTGCTAAAGCTACCACTTGTGAGACTATGACGAATCGTTAAACCAATTAATAAAAATTTGCCATCCGTCAATTTAGAAACGCTTTCAGAGATGATTGGTCACACACGGTGCGATATCTATGATTCATGCAACTCACACATTGAGGATATTCTGTCAGTTTCTCAGGTAACAGCGGGTACGATGCAGTTACACCATCGTGTAAATACTCGTGGTGTAATTCACAATTGGATTTACAGTCATAGTCCAAGCAAACTATAGCAAATAGCACTTCAACCCGCCAAGAGTAGGTTCGTCATGTAGTAGAAAAAGTGAAGTCCTTATCAACATATCAAAAATTGAGGAGAATCTGGTGAGTGGAACACCCTGAATTTTACAATGAAGTTGCCAGTCTTTCGAAACATAATGACCGGCATTCGAACTCAGTAACTACGCCTATTCCAATGAAATCGTAGATACAGATTACAGATTGCAACAGCCATTCAAAATGACGTGCTTGCAACTTTGTCTCACTTACTTTCCACAAGGCTCTCATCAATAACTGTGTTTTCTGAATTATGTCCTTTCCATGTGGCTAGATTTCTCAGTCATAAGTTCAAAAACACAGCTCTCTGCAGATGTAAACTGAAGCAGATTTCTACGAGTAAATTCACAAGTCGGCGAGTTTTAGCATCAATATACGATTACTTTCTAACTGTGATCTTGTATATAACTTTCTTAGATGCCTGTATGTGCATGGTATAATTGATAGAGCTAAGACACAATTTTTAATCAATAAGCGAAGCCTTTTTGCAAGGACACAAGTGAACATGCATAGAAATTCATGCCCAGGAGAAAATCTACACGATTTCTTCAAGTTGACTTTTAGAAATGGTGAAGACAAGATTTCGAGATGGTTCCTCCTTCAGACACGAAGTACATCTTCGAATGGAAAAACCTATTCTCCGCTGCTGAATGACCTTGGCCACTGAAATTTCGTACTTGGAAGTGGCAGACGCAAGGAAATTCAGTGCGATCATCGGAACTCCTTGTCACTAGCTACCTCATGGAAACCAAGTTAACTAAGGCCGTCGCATTTTACGAGAACATTTTCTACCTTCAAGTCAAACATCCTGTCATCATTGTCAATACAACCACAACTTGATTCTTCGTTGCTGACGACATCATCGCCATTTGTTCTCAGACTGGAAACGTCTGTCGGCTCACTCATCTCGCAGCTGAATTTGTGAAGCAATGTACTGTCACCTTTTGGGGCCATGCAGAACATTTTGGTAATTCTAGGTAAAGGAGGCCTAGAATTGAAGTTGGTTGGAAATGCATCAGATAGATAATTTGGATACCTGTGAGCCTCTTGTGATACAACCTCGTTATCGTCCTGACTGCTAACAATCAGATTTTTGGAAGAACCCCCCCCCTGTGAACATGACGCTTATTGGTGGCACCTACATCGTCAGAAGAACTCTTCCCATATAGTAGTATAAAGGTGCAAAGAAATTCCTCTGAGGGTGTACCAAATATTTACTCCGGAAATGAACAGATGAAACTATCATCAGACCAAATTTTGAGGGAATTTGAGCCGAAAAGGAACGAATGGAAATTTCATCATAATTCATGATGTCTGAAAGAACAGTTGCACTGCTTGGACAATCAGAATCTTGCCAAAGGACACATGTAAAAATTGTACAATTACTTGTCCCATTGAGTATGGTGGATCTTGCAAAAATAGTTGATAAAATCTCAACAAAATCAATCGGCATGCACGGCTTTAGTAACATCATCGAGTGCCCTATCCTACTCAACACAAGAAGTTTTAAAAGTCTTGCAATGTTACAAAAAAACTCCAGTAAGGTTTCTAAAACATCCGCATGCAGCTAATCTACAGTTGTAGACATGTTGCGGTTAAGCCATACTGGTCATATTACGCTGGTATAGGCTTACTTTTCCTTTGCCACTTACACCAGTTGCGCATCTTACTGGTAGTACAACGTAGGGGATAGGTATGGAGGCAAATTTGTTGTCACTGACATTGATGCATGAGTTCATCCAACAGTTGGGGCCTATAACTCCAACCCAATACTGAAAAGTCAGAATTATCAGTTTTCAGCTTTTACAATTAATTTCTATCAAAGAATATTTATGGGTACCTAAGCAGCTAATTGCTATTCCCTGATGTACCTACTTGACAACATAGTGGAAGAGAAAATTGTTTTATTGGATCAAGTTTTAGACAAGGAAGGGTTCCTATTTTTATCCTATAGATCGAACAACGCCAGAACTAGTTTCTGCAGACAGCGAGCTCGAAAATGCCAATTTTGCAAAATGTGCACCCTATGTCTACCATGAAGCTGCGAGTCTGCTTCCTTCTTGTATGACAGGATCAAGGAAAAACGCCTGTAAATTCAGTGGAAATACCTTTTGGCATGGATTGTCATCTTTTATCATAGGCCTACTGGGCATAGGCGCGCCTATGTATTGGGTGACGCATGCGAAAATGTGGTTAAATTAGGCCAAGATAGGTCAAAATGTTGTTTTCGGAGATGAGAGTGGGTCAACGGTGCCCGGACGGAAATTAATAAATAAAAGTTCACCAAACAGATAAAATTAAGAGTATGCCTAAATGAAGTGTACTTCTTGCGGCCTCTGCGGAAATCCGTGGATCAGAGGAAAATTCCCTTCCCTAAATAGCCGACAAAATAAATATACATGAGCAAGAAGGGTAACGTGAATACATTCCATAACAACTATTAGTGCGGCATGGTTCCAGACTTCGCACTTTCCACAAAATCAGAGAAAACATGGAAAATCTTAATTTCACTGCTCCCCATTGGATTCACAAGTTTGTCATAGATACTGACTGACTAAAAGTCTGCAGAAGGAACATTCATGGTGGTCAATGGGCGCACCTCATTCTGTGAAAGTCTTAGGATATTGTCGGCCTCGTTCAACTGTAGAAAATTGTTCTGCCTGGCGGAATGTTTTATTGAAAAGGATGACAGTTGTTCGGCGTCCTCATTAGTCTTGATAGGTTATATGGATTACCTACACATGGCACGGGCGCTTCAGAATTTGAGTAGATTGAGAAGCATAGGAGGCGCCCAATTTACATCAGAACTTTCAATCGAAAAATGTTATCAGGGAATATGGAGTAATTTTTTCACAACCGAAGAGAGGACCTTCCTCATCAAAAAATACAAATAAGAAATATCAGGATATTCTGTTGCTGAGGTTCTTTAAATAGATGAGAGACCCCAGAAGATCTTGGGTTCTGGCACTTGTGTGCGACCATTGTGAGGCACTCAACTCTGGAGTCTACTAGACACATGTCTGCCTTGAAATGGTGCATTCTCATAAAACGATCACTTTCTTTTAGCTTAGAGGGATAAAGAATATGGTTATTGAGAATATTTCTGGACTCTGACTGCCTTCATCAACGCAGCATATTCATCTTGTTTATTAGATTTGCCACTTTTTCTAGATGCAGCAAGATATCTGGGGATTGATTGCACAGTCTTTCACAACGGCTTTTGTATCTTCATTTAATCACTCTGTTAATGTACCTGACTCTTCCTCTTCATCAGAGGAGTATGAGGCTTTCCGCCGAGGCATGCTGCACCGCAAATCAGATTGGAAGAGTACAATTGTCCTACATTTCAAATTCTTATTCAACCTTAATTGTTGCATTCAAACAAAGGATTGTCACTTTATGGTCACTTTCATTCATGCTTGATGAAAAGAAAAATTGAAAATTGCATTTTATTGCATATACTATTAGTTTTGTGGATCTGTTAACATAGTCAGACACTCATTTCGCACTGCCTTCAGATGCCCATTAATTAGGCTTTCTCATCCATAAAGCTATTCCACTGTTATTACGACCATTCGATTTTGGTTCTGTAAATAAAGTACGTGAAAGTTGGCCTTTTGATCAGACACCTCTACTATTAGTTCACCTCTACTATTCGCAAAACGTGCGAACCTTGATTTTAAATTAGCATTGAATGAATCAATGTGATAAGAAAATTTGGAGGAATCCAAAAGAGTTTTTTTGCTTTAATCAATAATTGAACTTTCTCGTTTTCCTACTTGCAACTGCAGTGAAGGGCTACCAATACCTATGAATTAATTAATGTAGCTGTAAAACCAAATTACTACGCCATGCCTATTGTACATCTAATCTACAGGTCAGAAATACAGATTCAATTGATTACAAGTATAATTCTCATTTATCATTGAACCAGAAAGTATTCGATTAAGAGTGAGACCTGCTCATCTTGATATTGATGGAATAACCCGCTAATTGTGGTTTTCATCTGGATTCTAAGAAAATTCTGCTGCTTATCTTTATTCAACCTAATTCTTCCCAAAAGCATTTTCATTCCCGAGAAGCATATTGATTAAATTGAAGAAATCTAAGTGAATCTAAGTGAAAGTAATGATCTCCCTGATGATCAATGAAAACCCTGATCTTCGAAAAATGTGGGACTACCAACATGCACCATATCGAGCTACAACTTCGATAAATGCGAGGTAGGCTATATATCACGAATAGCTTATACCGATGAGAGGTATGGACCTTCACGAATAGGCCCGTCATACATCTTATTTGCAAAAATGCAGCAAGGCTTGGTCACAACCTCAATAATTGAGACCCGATCTGCGGGCAAGGTGGACTTACGTATGTTAACTCGCACGCCCAATGGCTTCCCATGACGTGCACTGCACGTATGATACTTCCTCTTCACGGCGATTTGCCTACGGCACGTCATCTTTAATTTGGCCTCGGAACCGACGTGTTATGCCCATGACTCAGGCAACTGTAGAACCTTCAGCCCAACTTTGTTGGGATGCGCTGTGCACGTTAGACTGCACCCATGTCTGAAGCAGTTGCGGACTCATGACCATCATCGCGGGGAATGCTCTCTGAATTCGTACGTCCTTTAACATTTCTTTCTGTTGGTATGGATCGCATCGCACCATAATGAGATCACGGAAAATAAAATACATGTTTGAAGAATAATTTATTCCTTGATGACTTTGCAAATATACATCGACATATCAAATGAAAACAGCGACAGAGACAAATGAATCAGTGCCAATTGGTTCTTTACCACTTTACAGTGAGAAATTTCATCGTTTGAATAAAAACTATGAAACTTTCAATATAATCACAATGGGAAGACTGATAAAATCTTAATAAACAAACAATTTACTAGAAGGAGCAAGGCCGTCCTATATTTGTCAGCATCTCCTGTTCATAACTAGTAAATGGAAAATCAGAGAGCCAGAATATCATATCTAAACCAGAATCAGTTGAGCATCCTGTAAACTAAAACATCACTATGACAATTAAGGCAATCGATACAGAACAAAAATCATGTTTTGATTGAAGAATGGGAATGTTGCCTATGTCGGGATTTTTCTACTTCTCCCTGCAATTGTGCAAGTAAATTTATATCTGACGACCAATTCACTTGCCACAATAATTACGAAATGCAAAATTTGTTTTCATGAAAATACGTACAATGGTATGAACTTTTGTCAGCAAAATCTACAAACATTGCAATCATGGGCTTGATACTCTCTCAGGACACATCGAAGAAATGTTTCAAACATCAATATTGGCCGCCAATTGACGACTTAATCAGCTGCAAATGAAATATGAACATAGCAGTCTCAAAGAGCTGCCAAACAATTAACAGTCAAACGCATATCCGTGATGACATTTTCTCGGCAGCCAACCAGGGGATAAAATACTCAAGATGACAACAAAAGGGCAATGGTGTGGCCGCAAAGTTTGATGTAACAACGCTTAAGCTGATGTGAAACCAATCCATTGATTACGGATAGCTCACACGTCCAGTTCCCGGCGACGGCGGTGATGCTGCGGCCGCAATGGATATCTCGGTCGATATCCTGTCCACCTTTCCCCATACTCAGGCTTAGCATATTCAAAATTTTCCTCAGGACCACCGCGACCCATGAATCTGTTCTCTTGATCCTCATAATCATCCCAAGGAGCTTCCATTCCTTGGTGAGGCACTGGCATCAAAAACGTTAATGGCCACTGCAACGAGAGGCAATCATTTTTTAAAAGCTTTATTAAAGATTCTCTGAAATTCTTTAAATGTGGAATAAATACAAGTTTTATTTCTCTCAAACTTTGTTGGCACGGTAATCAATAATGTAGTAAGAACTCATTTTGCATCACTAAAATTCAATGATGCAGTGATTTATCATTATCGTCAAGCGGGGTTCCATATGGCTATTTTCTCATTAACATTAATTGCTTCATGATTCGAACTTCCAGATTCTTTTACACCGCACTATACTTTTTCAAGACATTTACTCTTGGTAGACATTACTCCTGGAATAGGTTTTTCATTTTGCACCCACATGTGCAGACATCGATAGCTGATCTATGATATGTTTTGTTTAGAAAAAGTATTGAAAGCCTCATATCGTGAAACATGATGAATGTTTGTTTTTGAAAATGGGGCCTAATTTGTTTTACTGTGCAGCAAATTTAGTTTGCTGTCACGTGACGCAAGCCAGAGTAGCTATTGGCGATATTTCAGCGCAGCAACACACACGAAATAGCCCATCCACACGAAATAGCGGTTTCGATCGAATACTTCATGATTTACAGACCTCGATCGATTTCGGAAGTGCAAAAAAGGACCGGTACAAAAATGCGACATGGCTCATCGGGGTCACTGAGACGAAGTTCGAAAGTTTGATTTTTGCCGCTGAAGCTTCTAATGCATGTAGATCAGTTTTAGCACCACATTAATGCAGCCCACTAAAAACTTATGCCTATTTGACATCAAGATACTCTTACCATAGGCTTATTACAAAAACCTCATTCCATTTGTTATGTCACATGTACATGAATCTACCGAAATAATGAGAGACCTGAACTCTGCGATTATATGTTTAGATGCAGTTAAAAAAGTGAGAAGTCTCTTTTCTTGACAGCGATTAGGACCTTTGGATTATCTTATCAACATCAGTTCCTTTATCAATAGAATGGAAGTGTAATTCATCATGATCATTTCATTTTACATCTCAAAACTCTCATCGAGATGTAATTAGAGTCATCTGTATGTCACTTTGCTGGTCAATGTAACATAACCCTATTATTCCATAATCGAAGCAACTTCCCGTCGGAAATCCTTAAGCATTGAAATGTGCTGTTAGGGAATTATGATGAATGCATGTACACTGTATGATGATGGCACAGCAATTCGACATGAACAAATTATCCCTTTTGAGGATACATTTCCACCAAACAACCCTATGACTGTTGTAAACAGTACATTACATGTAGTTGTATTGCACTTATGGCGAAATTTCCACATCTGGCTTGTATATCCTTTCGAGAAATCACTTTTTCGTGTAGCCCACAGCTACTGAGCAACAAGAGCAATCTGAGACAAGATCTCCGAAACTTCTTGCTGTTTTCGTGTAAAATAGATTAGCATAAATAACCAAAAATTCTATAATAGAAATCGCACACATTTGATCACTTTTATGTACTTACACGAAATATTTGCTTTATTTAGCAAACACATTTATATCATACGTCAAAGCAAAATATGATTTTGTTAAAGTAATGTTCTAATGAAAAGTAATTAAGTGATATGCCCTACAGAATTCATTTACAATACACATGTGTGATTACGGACACTGTCGAAAATCAACATCGGAAGAGGGCACACACCCATAAAATGAACAAGTGTCATTAGAAACCGACACTGGGAACAGAAATTCCTAAAATCTGAGGAAATTACAGTCAGTCCTAATCATACATTCAATGATAAAGTAAACCAAACGTACATGGGGTAACAGAACATATCAAGACAAATAAAACTTTTATTCGTTGATGATTGTTCATACAGTAACTTATGCATTGACCACAGAAAATCTTTACTCATCTGAAGCGCACTTGGAAAAGAAACTGACTTAGGTCACGGTTACGAAGGGGAACCAATCAACCGTCAGATAATTGTCTCTTGAAAATGAAACCGTTTCCCTAATTATTGTTGTAGGTTGTCAGTTACTTATAAAATTATGACCTGATAAACCTGATGCCATGTAAGATATACAGTAGAATTCGCATATATCGGCGCCTCAAGGGACAGACGAAAACCGCCGATATACGCGAACCGCCGATATATGCGAACTCCCTGAATTTTGAAGTTTTGTGAAATCTACACGAGCTCTGAGATCATGCCATGCATCATACAATGTATATACGTGTATTGACTCATGAATTATTGCGTTGCTATACTTAAATACATGTACATATTGACTTATTGTCCAACATGTACAGTACATTTACATGTAATTGTGTCTATGTAATAAATAGATATCTAAAAATTGTGCCTTTCTGAACTGATGCTTGCAACGTAAGTATCACAAACTGGATATATGTTTGTCAAAAACTGAGTATGCTTTTTGAATCAAGTAGATTGAAGCTTCTTCATGCCTACATGCTTACCTGCTATATGAAGCACAAAACAAAGAAGAGTATGCATAAATCAAGACGCTGCTAAGAGTCACGTGCAGGCGAAGCCAGCCAATCTAAGTCAATCAAGACGCTGCTAAGAGTCACGTGCAGGCGAAACCATAGAGATGGATGGGGTGGCGAGCCGCTTTCTGTCTAGAAAGAGGACATGCATCGAACTCAACAATGTTTTCGACGGTAGCTTGCGCTCCTTTGATGACGCAACAGTCACTAAGTCAGGTCTGACAATAGCATCGTAAGTGAAGGCGCTAACAATGCAGTCATCACGTCGAATGAAAGACTAATTATGTGAGAATTATCAGTGAGATACAGTGGCAAGCCTACTTATCTTTCCTCGGCTGCTAGATTCTACAGTTTTGATCAAACCCCCAAACATGATCGAGATGAATTGTAGAAGATCTAAATTTTCACATGCCACTAGAATAGTTAGAATCGGATAGTCCTAACAGAATCTACAGCCATCCGCGTCCACATATACTGTCATTCTAGTGACTCTTCTAGGCAAAACACATCGCTTGAGGATTTCCAGGAAATCCGCCGTTATAAACGAATTTTTTCTGTCAGGGACAGCGAAAATGCGCCGATATAGGCGAATCGCCGATATAGCCGAAGCCGATATAAGCGAACTCGATTATATGGAAAAGATAGGAAATTCTGCCGGGACAAAAAGAAACCGCCGATATAGACGAACCGCCGATATATGCGAATTCTACTGTAATAAGATATATTCGAAAGCAAAAACAGTGATTAGGCGTACTTTTATGCAACAACGATAGCTTCGACAATTTATGTCGTGAGGACATTCAAAGTAAGTGTTTATCGTTGCAGATGTGCTAATATTGACTCGTAGGCAAGATTCTAACGTGTTTTCAATGGACTCAGCGACGATACGGGATTTCGAGATCGGGGTTGATATATAATTTTTTATAACTTTTATATCTTTTAAAGAATCTCGAACAACTTCATATACAGGGTGGCGCACGTAAACCGCCAGATTTTAAACTTTTATTACTCCTCAAATATTTATCCGATCGTCATGAAATTTCGACTCATACTAGTTTGGAGTATAGGATTTATGATGATTATACCTGTTGTCCTGAGTATTGCCAGAAAATTCTGATTCTATTGACCGAATGACATGTACTCATTTTGTTGACATCGAAAATCTAGATCAAGTTAATTAACTTAACATGAATCGTATTCTGCACAACGAATTGTGCGCAGTCTTCAAGTGAATATTGTTCAGTTACTTCCATGTCATATAAAATACCATTCAACGATTAAATCACTATCTGAAAAGAATCGAACATAGAAGAATGGATGATTATTCGGTTGCAGAACGAGAAAAATGCGCGGCTTGGTACGAATGGCTCTAGAGTCCAGTGGAGGTACAAAGGCTTTATCATTCAGAGTATGGCAAGAACGCGAGAGCACCGGATGCCCGTACCATAAAGCGGTGGCACACAAACCTGTTGACCAGTGGTAGTGTGGTGACTGTCAAGCGGGACCGGTCATCTTCTGAAGGAACGGAGCAGAATGTGGAACGAGTTGTGCAGCACTTCGAGGAGGACCCAAACACATCTACCCGTCGTGCATCTAATGTTCTTCAAGTGAGTCGCCGCACTATCCAGCGCATCCTCCATGACTATGGATGGCATCCGTACAAGGTCCAGGTGGTGCAGCGATTACACGAAGATCTGGAAAACCGAATGGAGTTCGCAGAACAGGAGCTACAGCGCATCCAAGCCAACCCGAGCCATTTAGTGGAACTAACCTGGTCCGATGAAGCTCACTTCCATCGGGATGGTGGTGTGAATTAGGGTTTTCATATTTCTCGGTTTTCATAGATAACCGAGAACCGAGACTGACTTTGAATTAAAACCGAGAATCGAGCGAGAAACGAGAAAAGCGAGAAATTTTCCATCAGTTTTGTTTCCTTATATTTAGCCAATAATTTTTGCTTATAAAAACTTTTGAGAAAACACAAATAATCGATACTTTTGTCACTTAATCGAGATCTGAGTTTTGTTACGAATATTTGTTTCACCATCATGGAGCATCCGTCAGTTACCACAGCGACAAAATCTTGTTCTAAAGAAATTTCGAATTCAGATAGTCTTTCGCTGATTAAATCAATCAAAATTTCAGCATTAGCAGATCCACGAACTCTGATCATTCCGAGATTAAAGAAAGATCCACCACATAAATGAACATTTAAGTTCAAATTCGCAAGGAAGTGTATTCATCACACGACAATGAAAACTTCTCCTTCCTGATTTTCCTCTCACTGAGGATATCGATGACACGTTTCTTGACAATACCATTTTCCTGATGAACAAGTCTCATAACACATTGAGGAGACTTAGGTAGGACAAAGCCCTTATCTGACATTGCTTTTCGAATAAACGTACTGTTGGTAATTCCATTGATTGAAAACCCATTCAATGCGGCTAATTTCACAACAATACATGATAATGTCTCCTTTTCAAAGTATGATTTAATATCCATGTTCGGTTTTAATTTCTTGGTAGAAGATGCTGTATCACGTAATCGCTTGCTACCCTCTGCGATGTCAATATCATGTTTGGATTTCGAATGTCGAATCATTCCCGTTGTTGCATTGTATCACACTTAGATTGGGAGTAGGGCACAATTTGCATTTGGCTTTATCGGAAGGTGTGATAAAAATACTGCCAAAACAAGGAACGGTTTGAGCGCTTGTTTGCTGCCATACTAAGAGAGAATGCAATGATTCAATTGACAGTGTGACCATGGAAAACACCAATTATAAATAAGTCAGTGTGTGATGAGCTCGACTAGTCCACGTGAACTTTCAAACAGAGGACACACATCGAGCGTTCGCTTTCTTGGCCCTGCATTGTTCAGGCATGACTCAGATTATCTTGAAACACTGCAGTATACATCATATTACTATCGTCCCAATAACACAGATCACACCACAGAGAAGAATTGCTTAGACCAACCAACGCAGACAAAACAGTTTTATCGCTGTGGATCACACGCACAAGGTCAGACATAAAACGTGCGCACGCAGAATTTTTATCATAGTATCTTCCTTGTTCATGCTGATTACTGTTTCTGTCAGTCAATATTTACTGCGATCACACACATGGACTGAGAGGGAAAGACAATCCCTCAAAAAAATAAATCTCGGTTCTCGGTTGAGAAAATTCGAGAACCGAGAATCGAGAACGAAGCCAATTTCTCGGTTTTTCGAGAACCGAGATTCTCGAATTTTAAACCCTAGTGTGAATCACCACAATTGTCGTTATTGGGCCAACCAGAACCCTCACTGGATCAAGCAAGAGTCTATGCACTCGCCACGCACCACCGTCTCGGCGGCAATCAGCCAATCAGGTATCTACGGTCTGTTCTTCTGTCAACAAGGATCGGTATCTCAAGATGCTACAGGAGGAATTTTGGCCAGCGGCACAGTCGGACAGAAGAGGTAGGAGCATCATATTCTTGCAAGATGGTGCACCTCCACACTGGGGACTTCCTGTGCGTGAGTGGTTGAACAAGAAGATGCCTAACAGATGGATGGGACATGGTTCTCCTAACATGCCCTGGCCACCGCGTTCACCTGACCTGACGCCTTGCGATTTCTTCTTGTGGGGTTTTGTCAAGTCCAAGGTTAACCATACACGGCCAACATCCATGCAAGACCTGAAGGACCGCATCATACAAGCATTTCAAGAAGTGACAACTGAGATGTGTCGAGAAACTGCTCTGGCCTACCAAAAGCGACTCGAATCCGTCCTCAATAACGGAGGAGGACAAGTTGAAGTTCGATGACCACTAACACTTTTTTCTTATGTTTTTCATTTAATAAATGTTTTCTATGAAATTTAATTCGTTTTGGTCATTATTGATAAAGGCGTGGGGGAAATAAAGGGAAAAGTTTATCATTAAATTTTACATGTTAAGATACATTGTTGGTATGTCAATTATATTACATGTCATTCGGTCAATAGAATCAGAATTTTCTGACAATTCTCAGTACAACAGGTATAATCATCATAAATCCTATACTCCAAACTAGTATGAGTCGAAATTTCATGACGATCTGATGAATATTTGAGGAGTAATAAAAGTTTAAAATCTGGCGGTTTACGTGCGCCACCCTGTAGATGGCTATCAAATATGGGATCACTTCAATGACACGATCACAATTCTTTGAATTTTCCAACCATCGTGTAAGATGCCGCAAAACCTGAGCGGGAAACTAGCGATCCTGTTATTGCCCATGTGGTTTGTCTCTGAAGAGCGCATACAGTTCACGTGAAAAAAATAGTTGATGTTCCAACCCAATGCACTATGACCTTTGTCCTAAAAGGCTACTCACTAGTACCTCCAATATTCGTGTCCGGTGCATACCCACTCCCAGCATCATAAGTCTCCGATTATTTCGATTCAACCGACGAATTTGCAGTGATTGCTATAAACATTTTGCATACGAAGTTGAAGATGCTAACCCTACGATGATTATAAAAAACAAATGACCGATTTGATAAAGCTACAGTTTAGTCTGTTGTAGATACAACATCCCATCGTCTAAAATCTAAGATTGTCACTTGAAATTCATTGAATACAGGGATTTATAGCTCATACAAAGCACTTCCTAATTTCCAAGATTCCAAGGACACCTACCCATTTTCAAGGATGCGGACACATTTTATAATTCAACTTCCAAACTCGGACTTTACGACATATCTGGACGAGTAGAGCAGACGCATAGACAGTAGAAACCACAGACTGCAGGGTTCCCGCGGCTTTTCGAACAAAAAATTCAAGGGTTTTCAAGGGCAAAATCAATGATTTTCAAGGGTAACGTAAATTTGAGATTTCTCATATATAAGTATTGAAATACATTTTCCATGATTCAATAGATCATTTTTACATATCAAAATGAGTAGAAAATCAATTGAAATATATGTTAAATACTTGAATATTCAGTTAAAGATCTATGAGGCGGCCAGAAGCCGCAGCGACAGATGTGTCATACTGGTTAGACGTCGTAGCCGACTTGACGGCAGCAGTTAACAAACGGGACAATTATAGGTGAATAACGCAAAATGTGTTATCGCGTTGGTTGCCAACTTCGAACACAAATTACCTGCGGAATTGTATTACATTCAATTCAATTCAATTCAATTCAGGCATTACATGTGTAATCCCTCGACGCAAATGAGAAAGCTATTTTGACTTAAGCAAGAGTTAGTACATGTGAATGATTGTGAAAAAAATCTCAGTGGTTACAGCTTTTTAATAAACTCTAAAAAAATCTCAGATCATAACAATACAGTTCAGGATTAACAACTCTCATGAAAAAAATTGATAAAAAAGTTCTGATTAAATTCGTAACAACTTTGATGGATAACAAAATGCGTATGCGTAGATCAGATCACATGAAAGCTTAGTAATCGTGAATGAATCAGACAGATTTAAGTTTATTGAGTTCGACGTTGATAGAAGAGAGCTCTTCCTTTTTCTCGCTGGCCAAAATTAAGTGATTGTGTTACATGATATGTAGACCACATCAAAATTTTGACACGCAAAATATTGAAATTGATGACTTCAACAAAATTTAAGGGTTTTCAAGGGCGATTTCAAAATTCAAGGGTATTCAAGGCCTTGAATTTGTCTTTTAAAAATTTGAGGGTTTTCAAGGGCCGCGGGAACCCTGACAGATGTTCAGGTCTGAGAATAACCTCGCTTTAGACCCAAAAAATAAAATTCATTGTAAACAACTGGTCAAAAAGTCAATGAAAACAAAACAAAATCATGCAATGAATCGTGTAAATTACAGATTCTCAAAATGTTTGCCGATTTCAAAGAACAATTCATAAAAAAAGAGTTTAGAGAAAACCCTTTCTCCTCGCACCCGATTCATCATGATGGTATCTTATGTTCATATTGAAAAAAACTGGGATTTCTGAAAGATACGATTTTTACATTTTGACCACCGTCCAGTCTACACAATTACTGATGAGTGTATAGCAGCTAATTTAAAAGCTGAAAACACAACCTCCCAATGGTGCGCTTAAGAACGATGTGATTGAAAGGTTGACGATTGAAATTTGACATGATTTATGTGGTCCGGCTTCTACGATCTGCTCATTAGTTTTACGATATATTCCTCAGGAGATTTTAACGATCATCAAGAAATTATTTGATAATCAAGTTACAAAATTCCTGTGTCTTCTAGAGTTTGTCACCGAATTCCAGGATTATCTAGGCCAAATCACAAAATTCCAGGTTTTCCAGGTCACTGACACAAAAGAAAAAAGTTGCAGAATACAGTCAAAAACTTATGGATGATCATTGATGTTTCTGTAACTTACTTGTGCAAATGGATAAACATAGATACCACATCCATTACATTGTTGAGCAGTATTCGCTCGTGAATTTGCGCTGGCCCATTGGCGAAAGCAGCGGTTGCACATGAACTCTCCAAAGCATCTACGAACTCCTTGATAAGGTGTTCGTGGTGCCATAAAATGAGGTCGAGGCTTTCCACGATATCCACCACGTCCACGACCACCTCCGTACTGGAGAAGCAAAAATATTGATAGAACTCAACGAAATGAAAGAAGAATAGTCATACAACACTCACTCTCATTGGATGAGGCGGTTCGTTCTCATCATATTCAGGGGTCACCTTTCGCTCTTCTGTTGGCACAGTTCGACGAGTTGGTTTATCGCTCAGTTTATTCGGCCGTTCACGAGAGCGTTGACTAGTGGTCTATGAAATAAAAAAAGAAGCAATTGCTTTATGTATAATATGCATCAACCCTAAGAATTAGAGGAAAAAGTCACGAGGAGACACCAAGCCGAATATTGATTAATTTACCAAAGTGGTTCACTTTCAAAAAGCAATGAGTGGGAAGACGGTTGATACCTCAAAATGCAACAAGAAATTCTTTGATCCATTCATTTCAGCAATCCGAAGAATGTTTCAAAATATGAAATATTTCTTAACTAATACAATCTGCTTTGTAGACGTACCTTTCCGCTCTTTGGATTCGGCGCTTTTTGTGTCATGCCATCGTTCAATGTTCCAGACAGAAGCTTTTGATAATTAAGTTCCATTTCGCTGGCGCTTGTAAATTTGCAGTGATGAGCCAGATCGTAGGCCAATGCGTCAATGGCACCATCATTGCAAATCTGAAACATATGAAACATTTTAATTTCACTGATGACAAAATTGGGTGAAAAAATCTAACCGTTAGCTGCGTCAGTGACATACTTAATCTTCACACAATCAATAAGATTAGATATCAACCCTACCTCACCGGAATTCCGGGAGGGTGTTAGACGGACAGCCTCTGATGGAAAGGTTTGAAATTTCGGACCTCCTCAATACCGTTAGGCACCGTCTGTCATACATTTAGTCAGCGGCGCTGTCCTGTCAACGCCGAGCGCTAGGGGGCGGTTAATTAATCTGCTTAACCCCAGGATCTGGGGAGGTTGGTGAAACCCTGAGGGATGAAATGCAATCAACAGGGATGAGAATGGGACAACGGTGGCCTCGGTGGAAATTTGTGTTTCAAGGGGCCAACAAATAGAAGAAAATAAAGAATACATTAAGCAAACTGAAACGGGGCACCCGGGAATATTCTCATTCACGAATCAAGACTTTGCGCATCCACCTTTTGCAATGGTCTAATGCAAATTAATAATAAATTCTATATTATAAGAGGATCACATTTGTAGCACAGCTCATTTGAAATGGTCCTCTAAACAGCAAGATAAAAGTAAGCGTAATTAAACAAAAGTAAGAAAAGAGAAGTTAGATAAACGTCCAAAAAATTGTCGAAGTAATGCCCACTACCTTGCGAAACAAGTGATAATGGAGACTTTCAGCGAAGCAAAACGTCAGTATGTCGTCTTTAACTTTTTCGTTTTACATCCATTCTTCGTATGGGAGGACGGTTTTCCCAATGGATTTTCTCCACAATTCACAGTTGGCAGCATTACTACCCTACAGACCAAGCTCCTTACAATCAGCAGGGACCGCTTCGCGCCACGTCTTCTTAGGGCAGCCTCTCGGTGTAGGCTACGGTAAGTCTACGCCATGCGCCTTCTAAACCCAGTTATCCTCTGACTTCCTGAGAACATGCATGAACCATCTAAGACGGCCTTGATGACTTCTATTCCAAGAAGCTGGAAAAGCATGGAAAAAGCGATCCTGTCCTTCAAAGATACACCCATCATGCAACGGACCATTCTGCGTTCTGCTGTCACCATTCTTTGCTGATCTTCGACTTTCATGGGTCATGTTTCACTGCCGTATATCAAGCACCTTCTCACACACGCGTCATACACTTGGCCTTTCATCCACAAACTTCTGACTGCGTAGATATCTCCCACATCAACATGTCATTATTACATTATAACCCTGCTCTTATGGGTAGGTCTCCATCAAGCTCCTTAACCACGATTCGCTTGCACCCGCGCATGCTGACTTCCAACAGAAACAACCCTGTCAGCAATTCTCCATTATCAGGAACGTGCTTACTAGCACTGACGTCTCGAGGACACATTGCCAGTTACAGGCCATTGCAAACGGCACTTGACTGAGTGTTTGTGAAATCATTGTAAGCACTTTCCTTTCATCAATCGAATCAAGTGCAAAGAAATCATCGAACAAAACGTTATACTACTGTTTTAATGTTTCACAATTATCATTGAATTGGGATCATGAATACTGAATCCATTAACAAAAACCCGCGTGATTTATGAATTGAGAATAATTTAAATCCAAATGCAAAGCACAGGGAGTAAAACGCTTGCCTTCAAAATGCGCGGAAATCCCAAATATCCACTTTTTCATACAACTTATATTCATCAATATTTTGTGATCTAATTTTGGCTAGGCAATTTTCTGAAGTACGAGTTCCTTAATAGAAAAAAATCAAACATCAAATGCGATTTTCAATTTCTTAACTTTAAAAATACATTGACCAACAGTTAACAATAATGCGCAAGTTTCTATACATGCATCAGTGAAAACATTTCAGATACATGTAGAAGTGAAGCACTTTCTATTGTTCATTAATATGTAGGCCTACTGTACATGTAGTTTCCAATCTGGGCTCGGATTTTCATATTTTCACACAACTTGTAGCATTTTTAGGAATTTTACATATTTTGCTGAAATATTTGTAAGTTGCATAAAAAAACTTAGTCGTAAAATCCAAATAATAGAAAAAATTGTCTGAAACTGAAATCTATGTATAAAACAGCTAACATTTCTCCTTGGCTGAGTTGTGGATATAGCCTACTATTCACAGGATGTCATGACAGCATGCAGGAAGTCGTTGCATCAAAATTTTGAATTTTGTTCAAATGTATTTCTATAAATTCGTTTCATTGATTGAAATGTTGCTTCTGTCGGGACCGTTGACGCAAAACGTAGTTTGAAAATTAAGATGTTCTTGCGCTTCAGCAGGTTAGAGACTAACTTTTCACACATTATCATTTTCTTCGTTACGTAAAATACGACGCATTTCGGTTTTTGAGAACATGAAAATCCGTACCTTTGTTATAATGGATCAATGACATGAGCCTTGATGGCTTGTAAACCTCAACGTGCCGGTAACTGGCGTGTTCGATAGGGAAAAATTCGTGCGAAGACTAAATATGACATACTCATTCATAGTCACATGACGCAGCCATACACCAGATGAATTACGAGTATATACTTGCAAAGCGGAAAGCTTTTTTATAGATATATGCCTAATAATTTTCGGGCACCCCTACCCTCATATTTTTTATTCCATATTTGCACGCAATACGAAAATTACCATTTCCATCACCAAATCCGCGGATCTGCGGAACCGTTCTACTCCCTGAAAGCAAAACTTACCGCATCATCGGTGCTTTCTGTTCGCTTTCTTCGTCGACCACTACTGCTGTTTGTATTTCGTCGTGATCTTGGCCTCTGAGTCTCCTTCTCGTAGCTCTTAATAGCTTTCACATCGTCTTTTACAGGTGATGATTCCAACGATGAGCAATCCTGAAAAACAATATTTCAGTCTATATCATCCGTCGTATGAGTGAATGAGTATTCTTAAAGTACTTTTCGATAAATATGCATGTATGCATATTTTTTGGGAAATGTAACAGGGAGCGTGTAATAAAACACTGCTATATATCAACTAGGGACCTGCGAAGCTTCGAGATTCGATTCGATTCGAAATTGTGATTCGAGACGAATTCGAATCGGTTCACTTCGGCTGGTCGAGAATTATTCCAACTGTTTTCTTTTGATTTATAGCCTCTTCTCGTTCGATACGACTTCTATGTGAAATTTCAATAGGCTCGTGATGTTGGATTTTCACTGAAAACGGTTGAAAACAATGGCTGCTAAACAAGAGTCAGTCGTCCACATTTTGTTCAGATGACTTGTGGTTACAAGTTCGGGTTATTGAAAACTTTTTCAATGAAGTAGAGGTCATGAAACCGACCTGTCAGGATTTTTAGTTTTCCATGCCTGCGGCGACGGCACAGAAACACTGTTAGGCTAGCAAATCTCTAACAGTGTCACTAACCCATTGAAACTTGTTTGTCACTAACAACCCACTAACACTGTTTCTGTACGGTCGACCTGGACTACAGTGGCGGTGTGCTCTTCAAATTTTTAGGGGACACAAGTTGTTTGACTTTGAATTTGATATGTCGACACATTGCAAAAAAAATGCCGACATGTTTACACGTCGCCGAATGTTCTTGTAAATTTTAATATGTAGGAATATTGGTCTTTAATGCTAGTAAGTTTGTGATTTATTTTATTATGGGTGAAACGTATCATTTACAGCAATATACATACTACATGTACAGTAGACTCCGTAGGCCTATACGCAATGAAGGACTACAGTTGCATGACATTTAGTTGCACTTAAATAGCAGCTAAATCGAAAAAACAAGATATCTACTCGTGTATATAAGCAAGTAAATAAAAACCTACTTAAATGATTCCAACCGTTCATAATGTTGAAAAATAATGCATGTAAAGAGGATATTTTTTTCTAAACAAACATGAAGACAATCGAAATTTAATGAAATCCCAGTTCTCAAATTTACGTCTATCAGTAAATTGTTTACAAAAATGTTCCGTAGAATCATCTAAATCGACTTCAATAATTTAAATCTAATTCAAGATGCACACCTTGAAACAGTTGAGATAATCATCAGATCAGATAATCGATCTTGACCCAATGTGTTCCGCAGGTAATTTTGATCAGTTTGAGTGCCGAAAACGATCTTTCACAAGCAGATGTTACAGGTGATGTCGAAATGAACTGATAGAGTCTACAGAGATTTGAATAAAAAACTGATAGACCATTTGAAATTAGATCGAGGTAAGTATCGTGAATTTTCTGGCTTCCACTATTCTGCTTGTGACAAAACAGCTTATACTCAATTCGGAAACTGACACATCGCATGGATGATATGACTATGAAAATTGAAGTTTTTGCGTGGTCATCTGTAAGCCGTGGAACTTTCCTTTGTCTGGGCTAGTGATGATGTACATTAAAGTCTTCTGCAACTTCCTTTGCCCTTCTCCACATTCTATCGTATTCCTCTCTTGATCTTTTGATTTTATCGAGAAGAGCATTAATTTGTAACCGAGCTACCAAAATGCTAGTGTCATCTTTCTGCAGATACTTTGAGATATTTTGCAGGACTAAAGGAGGTTGGACATGACTACATTCGAAATCAATTGATTTTATCAATTGCTGTCTCATTATCAAATCTTGGATCTGGCGATACTTACGACAAAGTGCGCATTATCGTAGGAAATGAGTTCAAAATAAAGCTACAATTATTTGCCGAACTACTCCATCATGTATTGGTCAAAGACTTTGGTGCTTGACATCCTGGGATTCCCAATACTTGAAAAATTCCGGGTCTTTTTGTTGATTTCTCTATGAAACAAAACAACTTTTGTTCCACTCCGAAGAAATTTCTGGTCACAACATTCTCACAGCGTGCATCTATGACAACGAGGTTTAGTCCATGTGCAAAGCAGTACACGTGATTGACAAACTAACACGCGATTGCATACCTGTGTACCTCAAAATTTCAAAAATCGTATAATCCTTCCGGGAAAATTGTACAAAACAACCCCTTAGAAATCGTGCAGTTCAAAATTGTCTATAATTTCAATAAAATTGTTTACCCAACAAAATTCCCCACTCCTTATGCATTCTTGTACTAAAAGCAAACATAGTAAATAATAATGTATAATGCAATCAAAACAAAACGTAACAGTAGAAAAATAAAACAAGCGGATTGCTTGTGTGTCTGATACGAGATATGATTTTGTAAAACCAAATAGGTGATTAATTACATTATACGAAATATATCAAAAACAAAAATGGTAAAATTAAAATGCCACTGCGTTCCTGCACTTCCCTCGCATAACATGATTTCAGTCGTTTAATGTCTTTATCGCTGTATTTTTTCCCTGAATTGAAGGGTTCATGTCGTCGCTTCAGGACCAGCAATGAATCAAGCGTGCAGGCAGATAATGAGTCCTGTTGAGTAGTCTTATTTTTCCTCACTTGTGAAAAGATTCGCTCACAAGCTGCGTTGCTGTGGGGTATAGAGAGTACACAGGTATGCGATTGTAACCCGCTGTTAGTTCACGCATAGCCGAGCAACCATCGCATCCCTTTCCGCATCTTTTGTAATGATAATCCGAAGTATGTGTTATGTAAGATAATCCATACTTCTCAGAGTCAGTAAATGAATCATGTCCAGAAGTGATTCAATTACAAATCCAGATTCATTGACATATCTTGCTGCACATGATAACTGTTCCTTCTTAAACTTATCCGGGTCGCATCCATGCAAATCGAGAAAAAATTTGGCCTTAATTACTCGTCATCGACTAAGAAACTGCAATTTAGAATGCGTCGTTCAGAAGCTTAGTCAATATCTCACAGAGCAAATCTCACGCAGTTTTGCGAAAGTTGTACTAAATTCATCATGTTATTCCTCAACATGAACCACAAAGTAAAACAGTGTTACACATTTTCAGGGAATCATGACAAAAAAATAGGACCCAGGCCTGCCCCGGGCCTTATGCAAGAATTAGTCCACAATATAGTACTCAAAGTCTCCTGTAATCCTTCATACTTGCAGAAGTATGACTTTGAGTGAGCGGAGCAGACAATGTTTATCTCAGAAAAATAAGGACACTTTAGTTTGACTGTTTATCTCGTTGAGTGCCATGGCATCAATGCATCTTTCAATAGCTATCCAAAAACTCTTCTAGTGTGCCTCTTTACTTCCATACTGGTTAGCATCATAACCGGCTGTACCACCTACCCATGTACCAACGAAACGTGAGTATTATGACATCACCAGTTTTCTCTATTCATCTCGCTGCTTAGATATAGCATGTATGAGTGACAAATTGCACTCTTGATACCGTATTCACAAATGGCAGTTTATCGGCAACCACTCCGGTGAAAATGTGAGGTTCCACGTACCCGGGTCGCTATGATTGAAAATATGAAAGAATACCTTCTTCTTCGGGTACGGTATATTAAATAAAAATTACAAATTTTCCTGACGTTTCGCCGTCCGGCTTGGTCGCAGGAATCGAAGAATTCTTCGATTCCTGCGACCAAGCCGGACGGCGAAACGTCAGGAAAATTTGTAATTTTTATTTAATATACCGTACCCGAAGAAGGTATTCTTTCATATTTTCAACCACTCCGGTGGTTGCATAAGTCTTCAAAAAAAGTGGTCTGAAAAATTTTATGTGGCCCCTAATATCAAAAGGGTAATGTCGGTCTACAGGCCTACATATATGCATATTTTCAATGATTCGATTCGCGAATCACGACCCGATTCGATTCTACCAAGAATTTATCAATTCGCAGGTACCTAGTATCAACGCATTCGAACGATTAACTCTAAGCATTGCAAGATTATTAAATCAAAAGCTTGCGAGATAGATGCGTTTCTAAGAAAATTAGAACAATTCATACTTTAAGTCAAATCAATTGAAATGGTGTAGGAAATTTTTAATCATCTCGTGGTTCTCCCACTAGGCATCTGAACAATCATCGGAGAAACTATTGCGAACAATTGAAAAGTACATGTGTAAAAACACTTCAAATTGAAAATCTCGATAAGTGCAGAAACAAAACTTCAAACTTCCAATGTGCTATATTATTTCAAATTTTGAAATGTGTCACCACATCATGAGCGGCTAAGGAATATGCTTAGCCTGCAAATAATGTTGATGTACCAAGCTAACAGCATGCCTAGAATTTGTCTTAGATAGTGTGATAATGCATAAAGTGGTTAGTTGAGAGAGCTGATGAAGTATACATACAAAAAATCTATTGAAGGCAACATTCTACAATGTGCTGTAAAACAATTATTCCAGCTTTCTAATTAAGGTTAATAAGGCTGAGCGAAAGCTCCGAGTCCAGATCAGCATGTAAGGCTGTAACAATTCATGAAATTACTGGTATTACGCTATGATGCTGATAATAGTAGTTAATGCTGCTAATTACTAGTTATTTAGTAAAATAATTTCCACTTGCTAACTCAATGAGAACAAATCACTCTGCGCTGCGGCCACTCCCTCGTTCGTAAAGAGTCACTCAAAGAACCACGCATTCTGATGATTTGCAAATCATACTTTACTTACCTTCTCCGAAAGGGAACCGCTCAAATATTTCACATATTCTTCTTCTAGGTCCTTCAACGGAAACCGAAAATATTCGGCCGCGTCGAACATAAAACTGTCTTCCATCCTTGTCAACTGAAAGTTTGGAGAAAATGTTTTAGAAATGAGATACATGGTATAACCAGTAGGAATATTCATCGATCGGGAATTTTTGCTTAAAATCTTTTAGAAGTGACATGAAAATTGATCTGGTGACAAAACCAACGAAATATCTATGTTCAATGAAAACGGTAGCTCTTTTCATTGGTATTTACTCTCACACAATCGGAAGCATTATAGCAGCATGCTTGCATCATAGTGAAGTCGTTCACTTAGATTTTGTAATAAGATTCCCTTCACAACTTTTAATGACGGGTGATTAATGTTGAGAAATTCACGCACGAGTTGGCAAAATGCGGATGGTGTATTGTTAAACATACACGCACGTGCGTGGTAAATCCAAAGATAGCATCTCAATGGAAAATATTGTGCTCTGAAAGAAATAATGCAAAGCGAAGATCACTTGAAGGATTGAAGCCATTTACATTCAAAACACGTTTAATATAGCAAAATATAGTGAATGGTTGTGTTGGTGAAGTTTTACTACCCTTTTTATCTTAGTTTACTTGAGCAACGTTCGCTTTTCGTGCTGTCTAATTTCTTGTTTCATAATTGATACTTTTGACTATTTCTATCCACACCCCTTTGACTAACCTTGCATATACTGTATTCCATGATAGATGATTATATGCACATCTCTTTATGTAATTTTCCATGTCTATATTCTCATGTTGATTATTTTTGTTTCACTCTCATTGAAATTTTGTTTCACTGTTATGCATAAATGATATTTTGTCACTCTCGTTAAAGAACCTCAACGTAGAGTAAAAAATCTCGCTTTTATTTCCTGCAACAGCCAGCGGCAATATTTTCTATAATTAGGGATCAATTGAATGTCAGGAAAAAACTGTCCCATGCTTTCTAGATCTTGGGAGTGCTCGAGTGATGGACTTATACTGTTCGATCGCCAACTAAGCAGACTGATTACTACCCACAACATCACTCGAGAATACTTACTGGAGTTCTTATGTTCTCGGAGTTCTAAATTCGCATGATGAATTTTCCTCTCCGTTACTATGATGGCTAGTTTCCTTTTTGCTATTTCTTCATGGGAAACATCACATTTTCACGTTTACTTTTCATGCCCAGCTCTTACATTTATTTTCTAGTGATAGTCTGTCGCTATCTCCTCTTCTCTTCAAATGCTGCGCTGTACTTTTGAGAAGATTATTTGACTGAAATTATCAAGAAATTGATGATTCAGATTTTTATGTTCATGAATCTACCTGCCCGAATGCTTGAGTCCCTGATGGAGTTCTGTGACACATTCACTTCTTCGTCCAGGGAGCCGCCGTGAATATCTACGATGGTTTTATTCATCGAACACACTACCGTCACTGAGAATCAGTACATTTGTTGCTAGATATGATAAGCACATGCACTTTGAATTTCCAAACTCGTTTGTGATTTTTGATACCTCTTCTCATTATTGTTCGATTCTTCTTTGTCCTGATGACTCTTCAGATAGATAAACCAGATCATGTTCTTCGAGAACAGGTTTCCAGTATGAATTTTGAGGCGTTCCTCGAAATTCATTTTGTGACATAGGGGAGCAATGAACGAAGGAATATTGGTTTTAAGCTGACAATCTCCATTATTCCTCTCTTCATCGCAGACATTATTTGATGCAGTTCCTGATTGTTCAGTCAAACGTGGGAATTGAGTGTTCTATACAGACTTCAGTTACTCCAGCATTGTTAGAGATAAACAGGATATTGAGGATGACGATTTCAGATCACAACGATTATCTGGGTGAAACATGGTTGTGTCTTCTAGCACCATGAATCAAAGGGAATAGACTTTTTTAGGTTGCTGACAACTACAACGAAGATATCAACACAGATATTCCTGAATTTTTTCACGTAATTATTACAAACTTCACTATTCAATAAATACGACATGGTTTTCCCTCCAACATCTTTTTCATGGTAGACTTTCCATTTCCAAGCTTTGCTGCACATATTTTTTTCCAGATTCACAACAAAATCATATGTTCTCTGCGTCTTGTCTGATAATTCCAGTAACAGAAATGTCAATGATAGATGCAATAATTATAATAGACTCTCCTCTTTGGAACTTCAGCATGAATGCCTCAAAATACTGGTTGACGAAAGTTAAGAAGGCTTGGTGTGCTTATAATCAAGTTGAACTGTTTTAAGGTTCACTTGCGACCCTGTTTGTAGCGGCCAGTTGACAGGATAGTGCTTCGGAATTCGTTCTGTGATGGAAGATATTCTAGAAAATGCTGCATTAAATCAAAAAAATGGATTTCAGTTGTTTCCACAGTCATGATTCAAAGTACGTGTTATCGCTTTGCTCGGCCATCCCCAATGCTTGACAAATTCTTTCATGAATTTCGCAACAATTTTCGTAGAACCATATTTCATGATTCTTGATGAATTTGTTATTGACGAACCCTCGAATTTTGTGATCCTTATCACACTGGCAGACCTGACTTCGTAATGCTTAAAATCGTGAAAGCAAATAATCTGCAAAAATTTAATTATGCCATTCCAAAAGTTCACAAACGTTTCTGGAAAATCTTGAAATTCACGAATTTCAAGGGCATTGAACTTTTTTCAAAATTTACTAGTTTGAAGGGACTTTCACAAACCATACGAACCCTGAGTGGAGAGTGACTTTGGTTGAAACATGAGTAGAAAATATTGTTAGTTGATGAAATAGATTCAACAAAAAAAAAACATTTACTCAACTAGGCGACTGATCCTCGAATTGAGACTGGATTACAGAAATGAATCGATCACAAATCTTGAAAATCATAGACTGCAAACTAGGCTATGAGAAAATAAGTAAATACTACGCTTTCATATCTAGCTTACATGAAAGGAAGAGACATCTACTAAATTGTACTACATAAACTTAGGAAAAGAAATGCAAAATAATCATCAAGGAAACCGCATTTCCATGGAATCCTTTGTCCATTCAGATAAGATTTAAGTTTCTGAATAAGCAGCATTTCATAAATTCTTAAATAGTCTGTCTCACATTCCTTCAAGATCTTGAAAATCTCCGTAGGAATTGCTTGATCGCAGTAGGATTGCAGACGGTGCTCACTTACTACTGAATGTAGATATTCTTCAACCCATTGGAACACATGTCGCGACGTAAATCGCTTATTCTTCATATTACTTAAAATGTAACCTTCCCAATACTTGAGTGATTGTGTAATCGACGTACACATTCCATCTCCAATCTGATGAAAAATGTGCAGCTCTAAAATTTTCAAACTGAGAAAAAATAGAGGTATTATCTCTTACCACAACTCGAATGATAACTCTTTGGTGTAACTAGGTTTGAAGGAAGACCGATATCATCCGACCAAAACAAAACATTATCCCTCTAGATTTGAGATAGACGAAAATAAATAATCATCAAGTCATCGACGGATGATGTTGAGAGTCATCATCGTATACCTAAGTGAAGTCGTCTATTAGACAGCCTGTCATTTAGAATACCAGAATTTGCGCTTACTAGATTATTCGATTGTCATGGTATGAAGCAGTCGAAAATAATGACACGAATTTATGATTGAAGTGCGAGGCAACCTGTCAAAAGATCTACAGAAATTGTCACCAGCAAGGACACCAGATTTCTGGATCAAAAACTCATAAATGCGAGAGTCGAGAAAAGTAGATCCTCTCCCAAGTAGACAACTGAACTGCACACTGCTCAGAGCTGATGTTATTGGTGATTGCAGATTAACTGAAGAATTTTCCACAACTGATTTAAGAAAAAAAATTCATGAATGTTCAATGCTTTGAGTCAATTCTTTTAACTTCGGCAAGGAAGAGGAATAGGATGGTAGTGAGACATATGATGGGCGGCTACGTTCAGATAAACCGTGTGATTTATCTTAGGGACTTCATTCATAACCATTCATTTTCAATACCTTCTTGACTTCTATAGGCCATATAAAAATAATGTACTCAAATATGTCATGCTGTTATCATACTTGGATATTTTTCTAGATTTTCCTGACATTTTCTTATTCCAGACTTTCTACACCCGCGGGCACCCTGTGTTTTATGTTAATATAAGTACACGTATATAATGCTTTGCATAATTACTCTTCTTTCCATATCAGACCACCCAGCCGATTCGAATTCAAAAAAAGCAAAAAAACTAATCCTAAACATAAAAAACCGAAAAAAACGAACCGATAATTTTTACATAAATATTTCAAAAATGGAATTTTTCCGACAATAAACGGCTGCCAATGAGAGAAAATTATGCAGTCAATGACTTGCATTCGAGTGGGTTCTTTACAGACCCTTTCCGTGAAGCTTTTAACTATAAGTTCCAGAAATCAAAATTGCTTGCTATGATACATATGTTAGTACTTTTTCAATCAAAACTTTCCAGTGTAATTCTAAATCTAAATTGATGAAAACCGACGTTAAATTATAATATATCTTTGAAAATATTCCATAAAAACTATCACTATGCCGCCTACTTCAAAGCCAATTATCTAGATTATGCTCCATGCACGTCTGCTAAAATATGCAACCAAGTCCAAGCTTTACGATGCAAGGTTCTCATTGTCTTGGATCGTTGACACCACTTTCTCTGGTTAAATTTTATGTGGGATTCCTATTTATTGACGCATTTGCCAGAAGTTGTTGAAGCACACGAGATAAGTCGATATTGTCGATAAAATCTGACGACGATTCAAAAGAAGAATGGACAGTTGTTTGTCGTGATTTGAACGCTTTCGTCGATTTTGTTCTTCGAGAAAGAGGTATTGACAATGACTCTGTTTTGATAAAGATCGGCATCGATGGCGGAGGTGGTTTTATAAAATGCTGTCTTTCCATCTTCGATCCGTCAGATGATGCAACAGGCACATCAAGGCGTTCGGAATTCAAAGACTCAGGAGTCAAACGTTGCTTCATTATAGGCATCGTTCCTGAAGTACCCGAGAACTACTACAATCTGAAACAGTTGTGGATCAATGTCGGCATTCATTTGCTCAACCGGAAATTTAAGATTGCCAGTGACCCAAAATTGTGCAATATTTTGCTCGGTCTGATGTCACATAGCAGTGTGCATCCATGCTCATGGTGCGATATCAAAAAAGATCGACTCGATTGCAAAGGAAATCAGAGAACTCTCGGTACTTTGAGGAAGCTGTTTTGGAATTACTATGACGATGGTGCAGTGAAAGAAAAGCAAAATATCACGGTAACGGTGTTCATCCTCCAATGTTTTGTGGTAAATCCGATATCACCACAGTTATTTCTCTCGTTCCCCCACCTGAACTACATTTACTCACAGGACCGGTAAATACCACATTCTCGGCTTTGCGAAAACTTTGGCCACAGGCTGACGAGTGGTTGCTACGCTGTGGTATCCAAAGAGAAGGCCTGCATGGAGGCAGTTTCACCGGGAATGCCAGCAGGAAGTTGTTGGCGAATGTTGATGTTCTAGAGCAAATGGTTCCGAATAATCAAATTGTATTTGTTGAGGCATTCAGGCGTTTCAAAGACGTCATCGACTCATGCTATGGCAGTACCTTGGATGCTGACTATGCCACAAAAATCGAATTATTCAAGATATCTTATCAAAAGTTGAAGATCCCAATCACACCGAAGATCCATGCCGTGATTTTTCACATTACTGAGTTCTGCTCCTTCAATGGCAACAAAGGTCTTGGGCCATGAAGCGAGCAAACTTCAGAATCTGTCCATTATGATTTTCAGCGTGTGTGGGACAACTATAAAATCTACAGCACTGAGAACAATAACTATGGCAAACAATTGTTGTCTGCTGTATGCAGATACAATAGCTTGCATTTATGAATTTTCTAATTATAAATGAAGTTCGTTTTAGCACCTGGTAGTGTGGCTTGGTAGAACTAACTTGTTAATCTTGTTATTGAAACATGTCTTCTCTGAACAAAATTTGGATAAAAAAGTCTTTTCTCTCATCCTGTAATATGATTTGATACTCGAATACTGAATGGTCAGTACTTCTTCCGATAGATAATGCAAATGTAGCATGCTTCATGCATCGTGTATGGCTATAGCGAAATCTTTCATTGTATGGAAAAACAGACTCAAAAATATTTTCTATTTTTGCAAAATAGTGGTAAAACTAGCACGCACTACTCATAAAATAGATATGTCACCTATGCAGACAGTACTTGACAATTCCTTCAAGTATTTTATGGATGCATTGCAACAATATATAGTGTTATGACGGCTACCTTGTCTCGGAAATGCGTTGAGTTGAAAAAAAGAGGACACACATAGCGAAAATATCCGCCATTTTGAAAATTGGCTATTTAAAAAAAATCTGAGCATTAAAAAATTTTCCTTTTTGCGATTATACACTTCAAATGGGTCATGGATCATGAAAAAACAAGTTTGGCCGATGGTATATTTTTTTAGTCTGAATGGTGAAATGGGGACACCGTGCATATCCAATCATATCAGCATCATATTAATGTCTTTATCAGTAGATACAAAATGATTATTATACACATCAACTTTTTGCCTAGTCACACGCACTTCACAAAAATCACAGTGAAAGTGACAGTGCAATAAAAAATACAACAGAAAATATTCCATTGTGCATATTATCATCTCAATTTCTTAGGCTTATTTATCGGCATTATGCAATGTACCTCACTCATTCGCATAAACTGAACCGCTTGTTTCACTAATCCAACATCAGTCTTCTAAGAAAACTCGATAGCAGGACTACAGTGTGTCTATGGCAAGCCAGCATGGATTGATGTCTCGAATTCCTTGACTGATAAATTCGATGACATTCATTTGTGGCATGTAACACGCATGTACTTTCAGTATCAATTCACAATCGTGTAAAAGCTATAACACCACGGCCTCAAAGTTACTGTAAAAACTTTTGCATTTACCGGAACGCAATACGACAACGCTTTGCCTTCAAGAATTGCTACATGAAGGGCACATTTTCCAATTCCCATTTTATAAAGTTATTACATAAGCTTATGCAATCGTCAAGATATGCATTCAATTGTCAACACATGGATGATAACATGACAAAAAGTCACGTTGCGCTGTCAACATGTAGAAAATGCCTGTACTACGAATCATTCTTTTCCTGCTCTACCAAAATAGCGAAAAAAAACGAATGACACTCGATAAAAGCGAAAATTCAGGCACATTTTCGAAAAAGCGACTGTCTGGGTGGTCTGCTATATGCATTCTCCTTTCAGGTCACTTCATACATTTGGTAGTTTCAATACATGGTTTTGAATTAGGCATGCATTGCAATGGCAGCAGAGCGATGTTGAAGTTAAAACCCCTAGTGTCCAACAGTGCGGCAAAGAGTTTCGAACTGCGGAAAAGTAAAGTGGAAATGTGGCAGGACATTTGTGGTGTGAGAGGAAACTTAGGGAGTCATATTGGCACTGTCCTTGCCAGAGACCGATTCATAGCGAATAAGGAAGCAAGTAATGGAGGAGCTGTCGCTTTCTGAACTTGAACTGGCGTTTATGCTCTCCTTCATTGAGTCGAAAGTTGGTAGAGATGACATGGAGGACAGTCTCAACAAATACGAAGGATTCAAGGATTGCCAACGCAATGATGGACAGGATCTATTTGACTACATGCACGTGTTTGAACAGAAGTACAACCGTTTCCTAAAAAAATTCATCGTTTAGCCTCAAGAAATTCTTTGCTTTGAAGGATTTCCTCTTTGAAATCAGGAAATCCTTTTGCACAGGAAGTGCGAATATGCGGAAACAGGAAAATATGTTGGTACTATGGCAGGAGGCTTACGTGCTATGGATGTGGTTCATACCGACATTTACTTCCTGCTTGTCCCTACGCCTACGAAAAACAAACGCGAATCACGACGATATGAGGATGCGTAAATTGTTGATCAGTGATGAAAACGTAGTTTTTTCACTGGGTACGATGAGAAAGAAATCAATCAGCTCGGAAAAGAAAGAATTTGCCTGTGCTATGCTCGACACGGCATATCCACTTCCACTGTATGTGGCAAGCGTTGATACGAAGGTTTCACCGGATCTCCTCCCTAGACAGAAAAGGCAAACGTAGCAAAAAAATCCTCTTGTCGGAATTTCAAGTTCGGAGACGGTTCTGAGTTCCCATCTTTGATGGAATGTAGGATACCTGCATGCATAGGTGAACGAAGCGTGTCTATTTCCACAGATGAGGTTGACTCAGATATTCCGCTACATTTAAGTTTGAAGTCTCTCAAACGGCAGAAATTAAACTGGATCTTCCTCGCGACCTCGTAGAAATTTTTGGCAAAGAAGTTTAACTGAATTTCACCACAAGCGGCCATTACTGTGTTCCAATATCGATTGTAAAATATAAATTGGAGGACGTTTTGGCCACTAAGAAACTTTGGCTCCCTCCCGAAATATCATCGTCAACTCGCACTTCTTTCTCGAAAGCGACTGGAGGCCATCAGAAAAGACTGTTTTCAAAAACATGTCAGTGCAACTTCTGCAGACGCTGCGCAAAAAGCCCTGCTCGTTCTGTGGTATCACTTCCATAAGCAAGGCGATACAATGAGAAAGTTGCAATGGATCTGAGGCAATGGCAAGGGAAAGTACATTCTACATCTTGTTGATATACTGACTCGTCTTAGTGTGCCTGTCTTAGTCGAAAACAAGCGGCCTTCGATGTTGCCGACAAAATTCTCCTTCATTGGATTGCTGCCAGATTGTACATCTATGATGTGCAAGCACTTTATTCGATTTATATTACACGCTTGCTCAAGCTGATAAAAATATCTGCTAAAGTATTAGTTGCTTGTTGAGGCATTTCCTAATTTGGAATCATAAAATAAGGTTTTTGTTTAGTCAGTTAATGACGCATGTTTTCTTATCAGTTCACATAGTCGCTAACTTTCACTAAGAGTGCATATTTATGTTTGACTTTTGACCATTATCTTATGTGTTCTACCTAACACCACAGATTTCTCGATCCCATTGACATATCAGGAAGTCCATGCCTAACACCTACTACACAAAGTAGAAATTGCAATAGGCTAAATCACATTACATTCCTTATATTTCGAATAAGATGAAAATCCGAAAAATACCTATCAAAAGTGACCAAAGTTTATAAGCCTTGAAAAAGTTAAAAGTCAACAACAACTGACATTCACAATTCATCTGTTGATAAATTTAGTGGTTGGGTTTGTTTATTTGGAGAGAATAGTAAGCAATTTAATCACTTCCGCGGTCAATTTAGCATCAATTTACCAGATCGTCTTTTGACAAAACAACATAGGCATCTGTATAATGGTGACGATGCGAGAGCAATTGATATTGAATATGGCTTCAAATACAAGTTAAACATGTCTGTCTATTTTGTAGCAGCTTGACATTTCCACTGCATTTGAAAGGAAATGGTCCATAACTTGACAGAGGAGCAAAAGATATACGCTTTCCTTGCATTTTTTGGACCAATATATGTACTTAAAATTCAATTAATAAAAGGATCTTATTATTTGAATTTTAATTGAATATGTTGGCCTAAAAATGCAGGGAGTTTATGTTTTTTGATCCTTTGTCAAATAATGAAAAATCAGCTCCCGAACTACACTACGCCAATGTGAGTTTTGCTAGGATCAAAAAAATTGACGAATACCAATAGAAGTTTTTTGTCAATAAAAATGCTTCAGACATACAATTAAACAGTTAGACAAAAATATACATATTTCCAGGAAAAATCAGAAACCACTATGGAGACACCTTAAGCCTAAAAATCAGATAAAATGTGACGACAGATTAATTTTGCAGAGGCAGAAATTTATGATATAAAAATCATGTTGTTTGTCGTGTCGATTGTATTCATCGCAATCATTTTCATATTGGTGAAACTCATCAAACTTTATTTTTTCGGATAAAAGAACATCTCAAGTTGTCATCGTCGAATGTGTTCCGTCATCTTACTCGTGTTCACTTCATTTCTATCCCATCGTTTACTGACGTTTCCTTTTCAGTTCGAAGAACTGGTTTTTTGATTCCACACATATGAAAAAGTTTGAAATTAGCAGTATCTACAAGTAGCAAGCAAGTCCAGAAATCAACAAACAATTTGCTTAATACACTGTGGGAGGTTGGGCTGGTAAAGCGATTTTTAAATCTATGATCTTGCAATCCATCTTATACATACATGTATGCGTTTAACGTCCGTTTTCTCCGACATCGTAGGGTTGGACGATTTTCCCCAATGTTGTGAATTGCAGAGCGCCAGCGTTGACTATCGTTGGCGTCATCCGGTTAGAGACCATTCTGTTTGAGATCAGCGGCAACAGAGTCACTCCATGTCTTCCGAGGTCGACCTTTTCTTCTTCTTCCCTCTACCTTCCAAGTCAACACTTGGGCGGACGCAGTCTCCGGGCTCTTTTCGCATCACGTGGCCAAACCATCTGAGTCGATTTCGTTCCATGACATTGGATATTGCTTCAATGTTAAGCATGTCCCTCAAGTCTAAAGTCGTCACTTCGCCTTCTGTCACTTAACTTCAAGCCACACACATCCACCTTACCATGTGCATTTCCACCCTCTCCAGACGATGTCGACTGTCCACTTTCAGAGCCCATGTATCGCTTCCGTATATCACACCCTTCCGGACACAGGCATCACATGCTCTTCCTTTCATGTGGAGGGACGGAGCACGTGAGGTGAGGAACGGCATCAACGCCTTGAAGATTGCCCAGCCGCATTGAATTCTTCTATTGACAGCAGCATATACTCTACCACCTGTCTCTGGTTCGTCGCCAAGTTAGGAGAAGCGTGAGACTATTTCAAGCTCGTCACCGTCGACCAACAGGTGTACAGGTTGAGGACGCTAAATAACTTCAAAAATCTTTGTGGCGCTGTAAGTATTGTATTGTTCGGGGTCACAGCACACAATGTTCAAGGCCTCTGAAGAGAGACTTGAGCTACACCACGCGTACGAGTGAGAGCTACAGATGTACAGTATTCATACAAACATATCATGCAAGACTATATCATGCTACACTATGCCCCCCTAAGACGTTGTACGGGACACAAAGTCTGATACAAAAGTACAAAAGTGAATATCACATTATTGCAACTTTGAGCGGAGAACACGTGAGTCAGAGGCAGAAAGCGATGGTGAAGGGTGCCCGTCTTTATCTCCAGATCGGTTGTACGGAAATAGACGAGTCAATGCACGTGGCAAACGTCCACTGTTGCCCGACATCGATGGGTCGAGTGATCTCGCATTTTCCATGGGTAGGCCTTCGGTTTTGTTGTTGGGAATATGATCACTGATTTCTTGGAGAGGATCGTGGTCTGAAGATGGAAGTGGATCAGGAACAATTTCTTCAGGAGAGGAGGGTTCCCTGCTGTCGGTTGACCGTTGATTTGAGGATTGGGATCCGTCATCAGCACTGCGAGCCTTCTCCTTGGGTAGCCCGGTCGATGGAGAGATGATTGACTGCCGAGGGAATGGCAAGTCACGTTGAACCACTGGTGTAAAATTCCGAAGAAATTTACGGTTGCGGAGAGTCACAAGGCCTGAGCCATCAACGCGTACCACATACTGGTCGAACTGACATATGACGATGGCGTAGAGCGTGTTCGCGTTGCGATAGGGTTTCTGTCCACGTGAGGTGGGGTTCGTATCTGCCAGGATGTATGGGGATGAAATCTCGTATGGCGCGACCGAAGATGCATTGGGCTGGCGACATTTTGGCTTGATGATCTGGCGTGTTCCGGTACTGGAGCATGGCTCGCTGGAATGTATCCGTGTTGAGTTCGCCAGTTGAGCTTGTGTTGTCGGTGATAGGTCGCTTGACTGTCTTCACTCCAACTTCGGCTCTGCAATTACTGTGGGGGTAGGCGACGGAGGAGATGCGATGACGGACGCCCCAGTTGCGAAGAAAGTTTTGAGTCGCAGATGATGAGAATTCTGGTCCACCATCTGACGTTAGTTCCTCACTGATACCGAAAGTCACGAAGGTGCGCCGCAGACAGGAGATGAGTCCGTCAGAACCACCCTTGGCTCGTTCTACAAGTGGCCAGTTGCTGTACCGATCCACAACAACAAGGTAAGTAAAACCGCCATGGTGGAAGAAATCTGCACAGATGCATTGGAATGGGTAAGCAGGCAGGAACGGTGTTGTTGGAGGGGCGCTTGGTTGAGACGGTGCCATACGATTGCATTGGAGACAGAATGCTCTTACATTTTGGATGGAGGGATTTATTCCGGACCAGAAGACTGAGGCACTAGCTCGTGCTGTCATGGAGGAGACGCCTTGGTGTGCAGAATGCAACGCGCGGAGGACTTGTTGTCTTAGTGCTGGTGGGACAATAACACGGTTTTTGTAAAGAACCACCCCGCCGTACGAGTGAAGATCGTCCCTCAAGTTGTAGAATTCGCATATTTTCGCTGGGATGTCTTCACGGGTTCGTGGGAATCCATTTTCAACTAAGTCGAGTAGAGACAACATTGAGTTATCGCTGGTGGTGGCAAGGCGGATGTCATCCCATGTTACAGACTTCAGCGAGGTCAGCGCAGGTGTCAAGGCGGCAGCAAGGTTTGGCTCGTCAACGTTGATAGAAGATGTTGATGGCTCCCGAATGTGGTCTAAGAGGATGCTAGGGCGAACGAAGATGTTGTCGGTGCCTGCTGTCACAGCAATATCATCAGGGAGGTAGAAGTCGTTTGACTGTCCAACAGGGTGACGTGAAACGCTGTCGGCAGCTTTGTGCTGGGCACCTGGGATGTGAACCATTCTGAAGCGGTAGCGAAGGGATTTTTCTTTTAAGTTTCGAAGTCGTGGGTTAGGCAAATCTTCCAATGATCTGTTTCCAAAAACTTTGAGGAGGGGCTTGTGGTCTACAGCTATTGTGAGGTCATGGCAACCAAGAACGAAGTGGCGTGATTTGTCTAAAGCATCAATGACGGCTAGAGCCTCACCTTCGATTGGTTGATAGCGTGACTCAGCTGAGGAAGTGAACCTACTATCGACGAGGGTTATCTTCCACCCTGATTTGCAGCAAAAGGGTTGGGACGAGCGACATTGACAATGTTTTTGGAGTAGCCAGAATCCGATTCCAGATTTGCTCCAGTCTGTTGCGAGACATGTTGGACGTGATTTGTCAAAAATTTCGACCCCATTGGCAATTTCCTGAATAGTAAACCTCTTGGATTGTTCAATTCAGGAGTCCATGTGAACGTTGTGCCAAGTTTTAAGAGCGATCGAAATGGCAGCATCTTTTCGGCGGAGGCGAAAGCATAGGACACTTGATTGATTAAGCCAAACCATGATCGAATGTCAGTTATGTTCTTTGGCGTCGAAAAGTGTCTGATCGCGTTGAACAGTCGGCTGCATGGTTTTGCAGAGTCAGGCGAAATTTGAAATCCAGCGAATTCAACGACGTCTTCAGCGAAGATGAATTTCTCCGGATTAAGAGTAATACCGTGGCGGCCACATAGGTCGAGCCAATGGGCGGCTTGAAAAAAGGCTTCGGAGATGGTGTCGGACCAGAGCAACGTATCGTCGATACACTTCGTTTTGCGTGGAACGTCAGCGACGATTTCGTCGAATCGACGGCTGTAACCATCTCCTGACGCAAGATATCCCTGTGGTGCCACCTTATATCGGTATCTACCCCAAGGGGTTATGAAGGTAATGAGGTGTCTGTCATCTGGGTGGAGTGGTATGCTGTGATACCCATTCTACGCATCGAATAGAGTCTTCTTCACATTTTTCGGCACTGATCTGGCTTGAATGAATGGCGATTGTGTGTGATGAGTTTCTCGTGTGGCGTGTTGGTTGAGGGCCTGAAGATCGACAGTTCTGCGTGGCTTGCCCGTCTTTTTGGGGCAAACTACCATCCTATGACACCAGGTCATTGGCTCACCAACAGGAACTGGCTCGATTACTCCGAGTCGCACATCTTGGTCTAATCCTGCCTTGACTTCTTCAGTCCAATGGAGCGGGACGGGGATTGGAGTGTGATGAGCAACTGGTGTAGCAGCGTCGCTGACCATTAAACGTAGAGGAGGACCTTCCATCATGGGGAGGGGCTGATGCTCGCAGGTATTGAAAGTAGATGAGCGGTAGTAATCGCGAAGATATTGTTCCAGTTTGACACGGTTTTCAGGGACGCCTGCAAAGGGGAGTGAAGTCGGAATCGATGGTGGCAATTGACGGCGTGGGCAATCACAATTCGTTCGCTTTGAGGCTGGTGCTGTCTCTGGCTGCGGTGGAAACTACTTCTGGATTAGAGGGTGTCGAGTATGAGCAGAGCGTGGATGTTGCCTCACCGATAGTAGGAAAGTTTTCGGTGATTAATCCGAGGGCAGTGCAAGCTTGCTTACTCAAATAAAATTTATCGCTATTGTCTGTAAAATAAACGATCTGCCGAGTCGTCAGGGTGTTCTCTTGCTTCGTATTGCCAGAGAGTCGGAGAAGCAGAGCTCCCAATATGTTGATGCGTTTGTCGTTCGCCGCATTTATGCGCGTAGATACTGGTATTAGGTCACTCGCCTGTAAATGTAGATATCGGAGGACATTAGCGCCGGCAAGGCAAGATTGACATCCTGTGTCAGCCATGGCACGATGACGAATCATAGGGGTCGGTCGGTTCAAATGAAATCCAAGAGCTGTGAAGTCGGAGGGATGCCCTTGAATATTGACATCAACGAAGGGCTGTGGGTCCAGAGGATTTGTGAATCCACGTATCGCATAAGATCGTTGTAGACATGGTGATCCAGTCTGAGGACTCTTTGGCCGTTGGAGTTGATTCCGCAGTTGGCCTGTGCTATTTGTTCACCATCAGGATAACTGCTTACGGTGCATAATGAGTCAAAGGTGGCACTTTTCTTGTTTCGCGCTTGTCTGTGCTTACTGCCACCGCGGCATACGGCATCATAGTGTCCCCGTATGCTGCATTTACCGCATGTGTGAGAATATGCTGGGCACGTCTTTTCACGATCCTGTCGACGTGTGCCATGGTCGGGCTTTTGACCGCAGTATTTACAGGTTGGGTGGTCGTCTCTTTTACCAGGATTCCAGCTTTGCGATAGCTGCTGGAGGCAGCGGTAGAGCTGAAATTCTGATGGAGACTTTGAGCGGATCTTTTACCACTTTCTTTGACTATGTACTTGATTGTCTGTTCCAAGGTCATTTCCTGGTTCTGTTCACCGAGGAGATCCAGTTGTATGTCCGAGTCCATGATGCCTCGTGTTAGCGCATCTCTGAGAACTTGATCGCTGTAGTCAACTGTGGCGTCGCATCGAGGACAGTCAATTGAGTAGCGACAGATGCTGGCTTGATCAGGCAGTCGAGTTGCAAAATTGCGAATCGGCTCTTCTCTGTCTTGTCTGAGATTGTGCAGTGACGCGTGCGACCATTATGTTTTCGTCTCGAACGGCTAGGTTGCGGATTCCGAGAAGTACATCGTTGAAAATATGAAAGAATACCTTCTTCTTCGGGTACGGTATATTAAATAAAAATTACAAATTTTCCTGACGTTTCGCCGTCCGGCTTGGTCGCAGGAATCGAAGAAACTGTTGTACAGAACAGAATACAATTCATGAGGATGGCATGATATTGATTTAATCCTAGATAAATTGTTATTAGACCTGTTAAACATAAGATACACAACCGTATAAAATTATTCATGTACCCCTATAATACTGCTATTTACAATCTAAGTATACTGATGCTGTATCACTACAAATAAGACAAAGAATACTAAAATGAAGTTAAGAAAAATGCTGGAAAAATGCCCGCATAAGTGAGCACATCAACTGCAAAAATTTGGACAGCGCTGTGTGTGACCATTTCCACGTGGAGCATCCCCATAGTCAGGTCAACATTCAATGGGAGATAATTCACTCAAACGTCCATAACTATTCTCGACGTATTTTTCTTGAGTCGCTGTACATCAACGAGATCCAGCCTGATCAATTAATGAATGGATGCACCGGGAAGAAGCTGACCATAGTCTCATGAACCAGGTTTCTTTCTCCAGCATTTTTCTTAACTTCATTTTAGTATTCTTTGTCTTATTTGTAGTGATACAGCATCAGTATACTTAGATTGTAAATAGCAGTATTATAGGGGTACATGAATAATTTTATACGGTTGTGTATCTTATATTTAACAGGTCTAATAACAATTTATCTAGGATTAAATCAATATCATGCCATCCTCATGAATTGTATTCTGTTTTGTACAACAGTTTCTTCGATTCCTGCGACCAAGCCGGACGGCGAAACGTCAGGAAAATTTGTAATTTTTATTTAATATACCGTACTCGAAGAAGAAGGTATTCTTTCATATTTTCAATCATAGCGACCCGGGTACGTGGAACCTCACATTTTCATCTAGTACATCGTCTTCGGATAGGCTGGTGAGAGAGTCTCCCCCGTTTGCACGAGTCAAATCTTTTCTCAATGTCTCGTCACAGCATTCTAAAAGCTGAATGACGACGTCAGAACCGTGTAGTCGAGTAGCCGTCTTGTAGTCGTTCCATCTGGTGAGGAAGTACGCCCACTCCTCGGAGGATCCACCAATTGAAACCGTAGGCCGTTTCACTTTTTCTGTCTTTGCGGAGGCGACAGGTGGTGTTGGAGTAGGCTGGTGTTCGGTGGCGTGAAGTTTCAGGAGTGTGACTAGCAGTTCAGGTGACTCAACATATGGAGTTTCGTAAGGGCAGGTTGAGACAGGGCATTCGACGGAAGGCATCTTCAGATTCGTTTGGCTGTTGGGTCTTGAGCACAAATAACTTCAAAAGTCTGTGGCGCTGTAAGGATTGTATTGTTCGGGGTCACAGCACACAATGCTCAAGGCCTCTGAAAAGAGAGACTTGAGCTACACCACGCGTGCGAGTGAGAGCCACAGATGTACAGTATTCATACAAACATATCATGCAAGACTATATCATGCTACACTAGACGCTCTATCACTTGGGCTCTTCATCGCTTACACTTGAACGTGGAACTCATATGCTGTAGTCGCATACTGCCGCTGATGCCACTACATTTACGGTGGACCCAGTGAACACATTGAATGCATCTTATAGAATTTTGGCAATCTCTTGCTTACATATCGCACACGGGAACTTTCTTGATGGCTCTGCCTCACTACCACTCATTGACGAAATGAGCACTTTTAATTTGGATGCATTAACTTTCAGTCCTTCCTCTGCGAGACCGTGCTTCCATTCTGAAATCTTTTTCTCCAGTCTTTCTTCACTCTCTGCCACAATGGCGATGTCGTCAGCATATAGCACATCCCGAGGTAAAGCAGCGCTGGTGTCTTTTGAGATGCCGTCCATCACCAGCACGAACAACAACGGATTGAGAACGGAGCCCTGATTTAACCAACATTGACACAAATCTCATCAGTCAAAACTGCATCCGTTCTCACAACTGTCCTCGCACCCGCGTACCGCATCATTACCGCTGACACAATCCATTTGTCGACACCTGCTCTTCAAAGGGCCCATTGAACCACCCAACGAGTTACACAATCAAATGCCTTCTCTAGGTCTATGAATCCATAGGAGAGGTCTTTGTCGTAGGCCAGGAATCTTTCTTGTAGCAGTCTTTAGATGAATATTGCATCAATCGTGCTTCTGCCAGGCATGAAACCATAATGCAGGTTACTCAAATCGACACGATCTCTGATTCTCTTCTCAAGTACTCTTTCATGAATCTTCATTGCATGTTCTAACAGTTAGATCGCCCTCTAAGAACCGCACTTAACGGGATCACTTTTACCCTTAAAAATGGGAACCAGAGAGCTCAAAGTCCTGTCGCTAGGGATGGCATTCTCCTCCAGAACTAAATTTCCTAGGTTGGTCAACCAAGAAATACCACACTTCCCAGCAGCGAGGATCATCTCGGAGACAATGTCTGATAGGCCTGGAGCTGCATCCCGCTTACTTTCTTTCAGCGAATCTTCATATTCTTGCTCTGTTGAGCGACACCTGAGACCTACCACCGGTTCCATGGGAATTACTTCAACCCAGTCGTTCTCTTTAACGAGTAGTGACTCCAAGTGGGTGTTCCAAACACGCTATGATTGTTGTCATTATATTTCTATGTGTTCTTTTATGCATTTCCAAGCATTTTTACATTATGATAGCTTTTGCACCATAATTTTGTATTTTGGTTTCGCCTACTTTATGCTCTTTCTTTTCATAGTTCATGAATGAGGCGCATGTCGAAATATTGAACATTTTTATTGACAAACTTTTATTAGTGTTAGCCAATTTTTTTTGAACGTCACCTCTAATACCGTAGATACTCGCTTGTAAGTCGAGTTTTTTTTACCCAAAATTCATTCCAAAAGTAGGGGTCTCGACTTATAGGCGGGCAGCAAGGACCATCTCCAATACAGCGACATTATCCACAGCAACGACAGATCCGCCGAGACAACGACTCCAGCCGACGAGGACGAGGACAAAACCGACTGTGACTGTGACATTCCAACGAACGATCTCGACGATCTGCTTCCAAACGATGTTGACTGGTATGACTGAATTGTGCATTCGTTATCATGCACTGTGTCAACAATGCGACCGTTCTTTTTGCTTCAATATTTTACCATACCGATAACTGGGGTAATAAAAATTTTTAAATTGTAATTAAATTGCAATAAAAATTAAAATTACTACAGACGAACTTCTGACGAGCTTGACTCCACAAAAATTTCACCTTTTCATCTCGTCTTATAGCCGGGCCTATGGAAATAAACCAGTATATATTTGGGCGGCAAAGTCGGTGGTCGACCCAACTTCAAAGACAGACCTTCGGCGTCCAGCGACGTCAACAGTCGATGTTCCGAAATTGAAAAGGGGAGTTTTGATTATTTTTTCTAATTCTCTCAGAAAGATGACCTTCCGTCACTTGGTCAACTGCATACAAACCGTTTCAGAAATAATTGCAAAAAAAGATAAACCCATTTTCAAATGTAATTTTCGTGTTGAAGTCCTGGTTCAATTTTAATAAGAGATATACCATATGAAACCTCATGCTACATAGATTATTTTGACATTTGTTTCACTTTCTAAGTGGTCAGTTGTGATCAGCTTTCGTGTGTATGCCTACTGTGTGCTGAAATTATGAATGTTAATTGCCGGAACATGTAAAAGCGTATTATGCAGAACTAGTTCTCGATTGAAAGTCAGTTTCCACATGTAAGTGAATCACAGAAATTAACAATATACTGGTTGTCCTTCATTTCAGTTGCGCATACCGGAAGGCGGAGTGACTTTCGACAGTTTTGAAGTTTGACTCAAATTTTTAGTTTCTTAAAGGAAGAAAATTCCAAACAATTGATATCTAAATAAAAAAAACATGCTATAAACCATTTTCTTCAGCACCATTTTCCAGAAAGCATGTGTGTCCAAAGTCACCCAGGAATGGGGTAAAATAAAACAGATTCTTATGAAAATATCGACATGAAACACTTTCATTTTACTGTGTACTACGACAGTGCGTTCGGAGTGTTCAGTCACACATAGCATCATGCTTTCTTTTGATCTCGTCGTACTCAAAGATGTCTCATTGAAGAAAATAGAAGCATTACTGAGCGAATTTCAATGACTCAAGTTTGAAAAAATGTAACCATTCCCTGAGCTGAATTGTCACACCTTGTGTATAGCCTATTGGCATAAATGTAAGGATTATCTTATGTGCATCTAGCCCGTCTCCCATTTGGATCTAAGAGAATGCATGTCGATTATAATGAAGCTTGCATAGATAAAATACTGAGCATGAATTCATTAAACACTTCTACACGGATGTGCTGTCGACAGCAGTTCACACTGATCAAATTGCTTACTTAACACTAACAGTGCTCCATTACTTTGGCTTGTCGCTTTCAATTCAATATCATTAAATTCCTCATAAATATGTATAAAGGCATGATGGTGTGCGTGGCAAAGCAAAATAAACAAACATTTGATTATGTCCAAAAAGTAACAGCAATGGAAATTACAAAAGATAAATTCAAAGCTCTACGAAGATGCAAATGCATGCCATGTGTTATTCTACTGGCTGGTCAAGATGTTATGGAGACTACAATTCGAATCAACTATATACTTGCCAATTCATCACCGAGTTAACGAAAAGCAGTTTGTCAAACGGTGTTGTCTGAATATTTAAGGAATCACAACATAATCGATCTTCGAAATTCCCTTTTCCTAATACACCCAATATGAATAGCGATGATGCTATTTTTAAGTACCTGGAATATGTAGGAAGTTAACAGAGAACATCCTGAATTACATCCTCAAGAAAAGTTACATGATAAAATTCAATGTAGGCCTATTTAATAAAATGCAATTATCACGGAAGCAATAATGTTCACGAATGAATGTCTGTGACAATTCCAGAACTGCTGAAGCCATGCTAGCAGCAAAAGTCATTGTCTCTGACTTCCTTATTGAAAAGAGAGTAGAAGGTTTACGGTTTTTATTGCTATGGTAAGGCACAGTTATGTCGACACATCCGCTGTTCAAAAAGTCACCCCATTTTGCTCATTTACAGTGGGGTGACAATGGACACGCATTTTACTATATTTATACTCACAATTTAAAGTGCAACAGGCTCAAAACATAATTTAGGTAATTCTCAAGTATACTACACGAAGATCACATATCTCATGACAGTCACATGTTGAATAGCGGCACCATTCTTAAAGTACATTTTTAGCAGGGTTTGTACCGTAGTTAATAATTCAAAAAATTATACAGAAAGAGATCTTATTATAACATCAAACGCCATGTAGTAGTGGCTTGTGCACCACATTATACTCCACAACGATTGAATCGTTCTGAAAGCTTATGAAGGTAGCAACGTGGTGCAATGCAGATTTTGATTTTGTTCGAAGTCACCCCCATCCAACAGTACGCATATGTGAACATGGATATTTATAATTTGATGAAAACATGAATTAAATCAATTTCATCAACTAATTTTGGAAAAGTTTGATCAATTTGACATGAACAGCACGCCGGGATATCTATAGTTATCAGATTCATCAAGCGTATGCCCATTCTTACGCATCAAAACTGATGATATTGACTTGACTTAGCAATTCTAAGAATGAACTACAGACAATTATACCACAGAATCAGGGACACCTTGATCAAAATTAAAAAAACCCCCAAATCTTCGTCTATAAAATCGGGATCCCGACCTTGGAGGTCGGGATTGTCGCCACCTGCTCACAAACAGTAACAATCTGCTCACGCCGCAGTCGTTCCTCTTGTGTCCGATAAGTGAATCGACAAGATTTTCAGGAAGTCATTCAATGATTCATGATTTCAGGAAATGGGGGCAGTTATGACATTATCAGCTATAATATGATCATATAAAGTAATGCACCTCTAAACACCTATTACTTCATTTAAATATGCATGTGCATTACCTTTACCATGTGAACAAATTCAGTTATGAATTAAATGAGTTTCGGAAGTTTACGGTTAAGTTTAATGAGAAAAAGGAGGATGTAAAAAATAACAGATTGTGTGTCTCAATTATGCGAATTTGTCACACAACGAAAAACACCCCTACATTGTCACATTTATATTTTGTGAAAATTTGGTGCATCGGCCCATTCCTGTTATATGAGCTGTGCTACAAGCCTGTAGAAAAAAGAATCCTAGAAGCTGTTAATACACCTCGATGAGATGAATCGGAGTTGGGGGAGCAACCTTTATGAAGCTGAGTTTGAATAAACAATCTGACAAAAAAAATTCAATGAGCATGAGAATGATGAAAAAGTTTCGAACTTGACTACGAAGTTTCAAAATAATGATAATAAATTTATCAGTGGTTTTAATAGCTGTTCACACATGCAAAATAGGACTATCTTTGCTAAGATCCCAACAGATCCAAGGTTCACTGTAGTAGAGTGTGGTCTAACCAGCAACTAACTAAATAGATCACCTAGGTCGATGGTGTTAAAATCTGGTCAACGTCAAATTGTGTCAACAGGTATTGCCCTTGAGAATTGAAGCATGAGCTGCGAACACCTGAAATTAAGAAAGATTCAGCATCAACATTAACCTGTTAATAACATAGAATGGACAGATTTCTCCATTCTCCTACTCTCGGGAGTCGCAAATCCCAGAACTAACTATTAGCCAGGGTCGGTTGATTTCAAATAGTGCCTCATTAAAACACATCAATAAAAACAAAGCACTAAAATTTTCTTATTTCCACAGTAAATTAAGAAAATCACCAACAAATGCAGTGTTTGCAGCGCATGTGTATGTTATTTCCGTCATGAATATGATGAGCAACAACTTTCAACACGTGAAATCAATTGAATATGCATCAACACAGAAATTACTTAAGCGCCTAATGCTAAAGCCACAGAAACCCGACACATGACAACAGAGGACTAGAACGGACATGCGGAAGGTCTACCTTGAATACAATGCTCTGTCGTGGACACTCTGTGGCGGTTTTTGTGTTTGACGAGCGCATTGCTACCTTCTCTGTGTATTTTGAAAAAGATTCAGTGGGAAACTTGAAATATATCCCCAATGTCTATGTATATCCCATTGGGTATACAAAGAGAGTACCCGTTTTTACTAATTATGACCCACCAATCAGGGAAGGAGACATTTTTGAAAATTCGAGTGACTGAGAGAAAGTTTCGGGCATGTGCTACAATTGCACCAAAGAGAAACGTCAAACTATTGTTGGCACCATAGACATCGAACATTAATCATCAAGGTCTAGACTGGACAGCTGGTCAAGGTCACGGCAATTAAAGCCACACTATGTCGACCACTTTTCTTGTTTTATTACATGAAATGTTTTGAAATTGCATTGGTGAATATCAGAGAAAGCGAAGAAACGAAATATGTGCAGTCTACTTATTATCATTTGCACTAGATTAAATTTCTTGTCGATCAGGCTTGAGAGATTCATGTCGTTAACCTACTAATTCTCATACGATGATGAAAATCATCACAGCAGCCATTTACAACAAAATGTTTGCTAATCTAAATTATTAAGTGAAGTAGTCCTGATGAGGACTGATTTAGTTCTCTAATCAGCAAATGCACAAATACAGTGCTGTTGTAGCCATTGGATTAATCAGTTCAAAAAAGAAGTTAATGGATCTTTCTGGTAACAACAAATTGAAATTGATCAGCTTTGGCACAATTACTGGTAAAAATTGAAATCTTAAGACCTGTGACACCACTCATTCTTACTGTTAACATGCTGTGCTACTATGGATTCCAAACACTGCCGCATACACGCTCAAAACAGACGTCTGTACCAACTACAGATGCTGGTATTGGAAATAGAAAAAGGACAATGGTCATCATGTGTTGAGGAAATAAAAAATGGATGCTATAAAACAACAGGAGACCAATGGATAAAAATTGGAAAAGTGGAGGTAGAACATGGAAATACAATGATGCTACTACACCGATTACAAGTAGATAGTGATGCAAATGGAAAATTTTCCGGAAAATTTTCTAGAAAATTTTGAAATTCTGTTTTTGGTGATTGACGTTTTTGCCTTTGTTTTGGAGACTTGTTGCAGTCGTTTGAAAAGACTATGTAACATTCAAAGTCCGAAAACTTCTCTATCATACCTGCATGTTAACTTTTGGAACCAACTGCACCCTCCATGTCTATTTCAGATCTTTCCAACTGAATATCGGATATTAAATGGATTTCAGCTAGATTTCTCTAATTGAATTTCAGATATTTGTCAGAAACTCAACTTTGAAAGGATCTTGGATTCAACTGGAGAATCTCCAATTCATCTGGAAAAGTCTGAAATTCACAGATCTGAAATCGATTTGGAACTATCTGAACCATCTGAGCTAGAAATGGAAGATGTGTAGTTTGTCCTCCACGAAGATATCGGACATTACCCCAGAAGTTAGAAGCTATCAGCATATAGATTTTCTTATACTCATCACAGATATCTTTAGTTTCCAAATATCTCACGAGTTTACAGTCTTATCTTCCAATATATGGTCGCTCATGCATAATGCTGTGTTGGACTGTGTGCCTGTGCTTCACATGTTCATTAACACATGGAGAATTTGTATCATTGCAATCAAGGCTGCATAGTAAAGCTTAACTTTCAAGCCATAAACAAGCTCCCAAATAAAGTGCATTCTTTTTGCTCCAGATCTTTCACAATGCATGAAATTATACTCCTATCGTAAAGGAAAAAAATTCACGTTGTCCCAAAAGATGTCTGTGTTATAATATTAAAAATGCCAACAAATTGCCACAAGCCACTAGTGGCAAAGGCAAAGGAATGCTAAAAACTCCGCGGACGGGATTCGTATTGCCACGATTGTTTTAATCGAAATGATATGATGAAATCAAGAGTTTTGGAACAATTCTATTGATGTGTCTATGCATGCCTCGATCGGCTGTGATAGAAGACGTAAAAATTATGTCACAAAAATTCAAATTTTTTCATTTTTCAAAATCGGTTTAATCAAAATGATGATCAAGATCACCACTTTTAGACCAATGCTATTGGTGTGTAGCTGCCTCGGCTGTAGAAGCGGTCAAAGCAGAGGGCCTATCACAAAAAATTAGAACTTTCAAAATTTTCCAAAATTTTCCAATATTTTCCAATATTTTCCAATTTTTTCCAAAATTTTCCAATATTTTCCAAAATTTTCCATGGAAAATTTTGATTCAAAATTTTCCGGAAAATTTTCATCACTACAAGTAGACTGATGCTACACTATAACTGAGACTACACGCGGTGGTTAATGGTAGTAGTGGACAAGTGGGAAGTGTATAATGGAGGTAAGCAATAGAACTCTCTAGTAAACATTCTACTTCTCCGAGAACAATCGAACTATGCACACTCTACCCAAGACTACACATGGAAAATACAATTTCTCCACTTGAATTTGTTATCGCAAATTTCTTAATCCGCCGGCAATACTTCATGGAATCAAGCATTTCTTCATTTGTCAACATCCACAATGACATGATTAGAATTACAATATTTCAACCACTGCTTCAGCTACCGATTAAGGTATATAAAACATAATACTTCCTCCGTCAGTCATGAGCAGGTCTAGTTGTGTTTCGACCCCTGACTTCAACACTCAAACCCAGACGAGAGGGGTACCACACATATTGGCTGACAAAATACCCAATAGGTAATGACATGTTTGTAAAGATATGTCAAAAAGATGAGTCAGACATCATGCAAATGTTGCGTTTCCACATGTAGAGTCGGTAAGCCAGTGGATATTTCACCGGATGAGCCTGTCCATTATTCTTCATTCTTCTTTTGCCGCGCCTCGTGTTTCGTAGCTTTAGAGGACTCCAAATAACTCAATAGGCCTATAGCAAGAAATAAGCATCAGTGTGTCTTGAATGCCAATTTGCCAAAAAAAAATTTGCAGTCAAAATTTGCCAATTTGCATACTACCGAAATGACTCTCCTGTAGAATGAAACAAGTTGGATATCAAAAAGAATGAATATTTGATAACAAGCATCCTAACTGAGCGGAAATCAAGCTGATTATCAAGGGAATTTCATGAATTGTATTATAATGTAAGTCTTCATGAAAAAGTCGACTTCTGATTGTGCTTTCTTGGCTGAAATTTCCAGTTTTTAATTAAATTTTCACCGGCATGATTTTACGATTCGATCGCTAAATTCATGTTTCATTTCTAGAATCTGAATAGTGATGTGGAATCATTTACATCGTTCAATAAAGTAAAATGAAGTCTTTGATTATGTGATTTTGATGTGCCAGTGGCAGGTTGCCTGTGATATGATCACACTTAGGAAAATATTCATGAGGTTGAGCAGGAAAGTAATAATTAGAACCCATCGAATTGCTAATTTAGTAAACATTAAATCTCCAAGGCTAGCTGTCATGACGCGTTGAGGCTCTGCAAAATAATATAACTTCCCTCTGCATTGCAATCATGATCACCTAATTCCGTTGTAATTTCTGCAAAACTGCAAACATTTGCATATCTCACATCTGATGACAATGCCACCTGTATCTCCCTTGAGTTCATTGAATAAAATCGAAAGTGTATGCACATTGGGGATTTAATAAATGAGGAGTTACCACTCTACCTAATATACCTACTCTATAATCCCTATGCTTGGAGATTTAATGTTTGATAAATCTGCAATTCGAGGGGTTCCTATTAGTTTCATGCTCAAACTCAAGTGTATTTTCCTTAGCGTGATCATATCACCGGCAACTTGCCACTGGCATAGGTAAATCACATAATCAGAGACAATGATTTCACTTAACTTCGAAAGATGTAAATGGGTCCACATCAATTTTCAGATTCTAGAAATGAAACATAAATTTAGTGATCGAATCGTAAAATCATGCCGGTGAAAATTTAATTAAAAACTTGAAATTTCAGCCAAGAAAGCACGAATAATACCGCGACTTTTTCATGAAGACTTCCATTATAATACAATTCAAGAAATTCCCATGATAATCAGCTTAATTTCTATTATCAAATATTCATTCCTTTTAATGTGCAACTTGTTGAATATACTACTTATATAGGAGAGTCATCTCGGTAGTATGTAAATTGGTAAATTTTGACTTTTTTCAAAAGTGCTCAAATAATTTTTTGGACCACGGGAACGCAATCCCTGCAAAAAAAACTGAATCCTTGATATAAAAATTTTCAGTGTATACAGATACTTTTTTGAGTCGACATTCTACCTATATATATGTTTGCATTTTTGCAAGGCAATTTCATGAGAAGTGTTACAATGGAAGTATGTTTATGAAAAATGCGAGATCTTATTTTGCTTTCTTCGCTGAAATTTCAAGTTTTTAATTCAATTTTCATCGGCATGATTTTATGATTCACTAAATTCATGTTTCATTTCTTGAATCTTAATGGTGATGGTGATGTGGGCCCATTCACATCTTTCAAAGTTGATTGAAATCATTGTCCTTGATTCTGCTATTTTGCTCTACCAGTGGCAGGTTGCTTATGATATGATTTCGCTTGAGAAGATTCTCTTGAGGTTCAGCATGAAAGCAATAGCAGGTCATCGAGTTGCTAATTTAACAAACATTACCTATCCAAGGCTGTCATGACACGCACGATCTGTATAATAATATCATTTCCTTCTGCATTACCATCATGATCAGTCAAGTCCATAGAGTAGATATATTAGGTAGAGTGGTAACTCAGCATTTATTAAGTCCCAAATGTGCATACACCTTCGATTTTATTAAATGAACTCGAGGGATATGCAGTCAGAATTGTTTCCAAATGCTTGATGTGTAAATGTTTGCAGTTTTGAAGAAATTGCAAAGGATTTGATTGAACATGATGATGCATCAATTTCGTTGCAACAGAAGGAAATGACATTATTTTACAGATTCCGTGTCATGACTGCCTTGGAGAGTTAATGTTTGTTAAATAGACAATTCGATAGGTTGCCATTACTTTCATGCTCAACCTCAAGAGTATTTCCTTAAGCGTGATCGTAAGCAACCTGCCACTGGCAGAGCAAAGTCACGTAATCAAAGACAATGATTTCAATTAACTTTGAAAGATGTAATTGGGTCCACATTCAGATTCAATAAATAAAACATGAATTTGTGAATCATAAAATCATGCCGGTGGAAATTGATTTAAAAACTTGAAATTTCAGCCAAGAAAGCACGAATATAACATCGCGACTTTTTCATGAAGACTTTCATTATAACATAGATCATGAAACTTCCTTGATAATCAGCTTGATTTCTTCTTAGTTAGGATGCCTTATTTTATAGGCAGTAAATATTCATTCTTTTTTATATCTAACTTGAATTCATGCTACTTATATGGGAGAGTCATCTCGGCAGTATATAAATTGGCAAATTTTGACTTTTTCAAAAGTGCTGAAATAATTTTTTGGACAACGGGAACGTGATCTCCGCCAAAAACTGAATCTTTTGATATAAAAATTTCCAGATACTTTTTTGAGTTGACACTGTACCTATATCACTACTCTATAGTCAAGTCCGTTGTATAATTTCTTCAAAACTGCAAAAATTTGCATATCTCACATTTGGTAACAATGCCACCTGTATCCCCTAAGAGTTCATTCAATAAAATCGAAAGTGTATACACATTTGGGATTTATTAAATGCGGAGTTACCACTCTACCTAATATACTTACTCTATGCACTCAACTTATGTTTCATTTCTTGAATCTGAACAGTAGTGTGGACATATTTACATCTCTTATTAAAGTTAATTATGATTAATTTCTTTGATTGTGTGGGTTTGCTCTTTCAGTGGCAGGAAGTTTGTGATATGATCACGTTTAACCCCTTAAACGTCGGATGACGAGTTAACTCGCTAAATATATGCGCAACATACGAGTTTTCTCGTCATACTAATATACTATGAGATACAGATCTATCCGTTCAGCGAATTTCTTTTATCGCTTAATAAATCCCTTTGAGCACGGATGACACGTTGTACATGCATGTGTCTATTGTCAAATTAACTGAATTAGAATCAATGCAGTAGTACGATTATTGTGACGCGTAGAGCGTGTCACAAAACCATCTGTGATTGCTTCTGAATTGTGATCACTTCACTTTCAAAGGACAGTTTCACCGAATTGTTATTTAAGATTTTGTTTGTTAAGCACATAGGTTAAACATATCTTTGAATATCATTCACTGAAAGAATTTGTTGACACTGGCGATCGTTGTTCGTCTTGCATTCATATCGCAATGTGCATGCGAAGTGGACAGCGACATCCGCGGCGCTCTGCCATGGCAGATGCGCTAAATTTGATAGGATTTGACGCCAACGACAATGGCAATTCATGTAGTGAGTTAGAAGATGAATTATAAGATGACTTGCGAATTAATGATTCAAGTAGCAGCTCTGATGAAGATATACATGGTAGCACATGATGGCGAATAGCGAGCCGTTCAAAGTGGCACTGATTCTGTTAGACGTGGACCAGAATTTACTGGGACTACTGGACTGTACTCAGGGGCGTCGTGCGCCGCAAAAACTTGAGCAGGCCCATTTTTGTGACATCATTGTTCATAAGTTTATGGGTCCACGCCACACCATTGACTTTCACCCGTGACCGTGACCCTTGCTGTCAACCCCCATGCGCCTGTAGGCCTATAAATGTACATATTTTGAATTTTCTATTTCTTGCTATTCTGATTGTTGAATTCTAATTCATTCATTCGCCTTTTTACACTGTTTAAAGTGATGGCAACCAAGTTAAGATAAACAAGTTTTATATTTCATTATCTCTGAAAAATTACGTGATACACGTAGACAACACACCGCTTTGGAGATATCTGAAACTCAGCTATTTAACAATTCAATCTTCGAAAACACGATTGACAAGGGAAATAATCTACCTACTGAGTATTATAAGCTGGTACTCTCACAAAATCTAGTGGTGTGGATCGAAAACAATTCAAAAAAGCAGATGCTGTTAAAAGACATAGGTCTACATGCAGACAAAATATCACTGTGTATGCCTAAACAAGGAAGTGGTGTAGTGCATGTGTTTCATATGATCAAGAAAACAATAACGAGGATGAAAAAGCTTTTAAAAATGGTGCTGTGAAGTCTAACAATTAGGCATAAAAAGTACAACTGGTTATGAGGAAAATTACACGTTTACAAAAAATGATTCTAAGAAAATCTGTTGGCATGGCATGGATTCATCAGTCGTCTTTGGATTCAGTCACACAAAAATCGGTAAAACAAATTTCGGTGCTATGAAGGCAGTTCATGCACAAAAAATTAAATTGGTTGAGGGTAAACTACACGTCAACAAAAAATGATTCTAAGAAAATCTATCGGCATGGTATCATGGATTTCATCAATCGTCTTTGGATTTCATGGCACAAGCACAAACTTGGGATAAGCTATGAACTTACATTGTTAGATCTAGCAATAAAAACGAGAATAGGAAATTTCTGTGTTATACACGTATATGTACAAGCAAACGTCACACAATTATGTGTATGTATACACCGGTAATACACATGTAGGCCTACCGGTATAGGCCTCTACATGTAAACTGCATGCATTACATTTAAAATGTTTCATAAAAGCAGCTTGCACACTTGTAATTGTATAGGCCTAATGTTGCTGATATGCTAGGGTACTAACACTAAGTGTAATCAGAATGCTTTCATACATACAATGTAGAAAAACCGATTTACAACTTGAAGTATAGACTGGTCTTGAAATACACTGTTTGCACGTACATACAATTGATTTCTTCTTGTATAGGCCTAGTTAATTTTATGTCTTAAATCTTAAATCTACGGGTACATGTAGATAGGCATATAGAGACCACAAGTAAAGAGCTGCTTTTATGATAGATTTCGCACAGTGGAAAAGCTATTTGCGACGCTCAGCAAATGATTCCCAGAAGTAGTCCCGGCAAGCGGCCAGTGATAGCTTCTGGGATCGAGCTGCTTCAACTGCAATGACCATCAAGTCATTTAGACGGTCCTGGTTCAATGTGGTTCCTAAGTTGTTTTTAACAAACTTCAACGCGGAAAAAGAACGCTCACAAGATGATGATGTTACGGGCAAAGTCAGTACAAGGCGGTACAACTTGGCTAAAGATGCAAGCATTTTGTGCTGATTGTTATTTACCATGTACAAATATAAGTTTGTGCAAGTCATTTGGTGCGGTTTGCGTTGAAGATAAATGGTGTACAAAAAGTTGGTATTCCGCTTTAAGCGTATCTGAACATGGAATATCACGGGGATAAAATGTTGCCAGTGTCAACAAAGAATTCAAATTCTGAAGTGACGGCGACTCAAGAGCTTGTATTGATTTCAATAGTGGATTTAGTTCAATACTAAATCGTGATTGCAAAGCATTGAGCATGAGATCTATGACCTCATAGCAGAATTCAACGCGACATTCCTGTTTAAAATCAAAGCAGGTCTGATTTGCAGAATTTGCATCGATTCTTGAGGACACCTTTCTGCGACGGGGAGCAATAACTTCAACGCCAATGCTTGCTGCCATTGATTCGGCTCGATCCCAATATTCATCATATTTCTCTTGATTTCTCTGAGATTGAATTGCACCGATCAATGCTTCAACAAGGGATACAGCAGAAGAAATGTCTATCTTGGATGATTGCAAAGATTTTGATGCAATATCACAAAGCTTCAAAATTTCAACGAACACTGTTAGACAGAGACAAAATTTGAAGTTCATGCTATTGTGAAGAGAAATTGCATTTCCAGCAGAATCTGAGTCGTACTTTGCATCTGTCGAAATGTCATTTAGCGTCCGTGCAACTGCGGTGATATTGTTCGCCAACACAGTGCAATTTTGGGAACGTGAACACCAACGAGTAGTACTCAGTGACGTCAATGTACCTGTATGATGCACCGTCTCATCATTGTCATCCTTAGACTGCTAATCTTTTTGAATCTCTTTTAAGAGACCGTGTCGTTTGGTCGATTGTTCAATAAAATCGTACAATTTCTGCGCAACACCGAAAAAGTTACGTGCAGTAACGTTGTGCGAACAGGTATCAACAACTACTAAATTCAAGCGATGGGCATAACAATGTACAAAGTGTGCCTCTGAACTGAACAATGTTCCTTCACACGAGCCTGTAATCCACGATATTGCCTCGCCATTGTCGCACACCCATCGTATCCCTGACCCTGACCACGCAATTTGCTCATGCTTAGGTCATATTTATTCAATAATGAGCACAATTGGTTATACAGGCTTTCACCGTCAGCGTGTTCTGCATGTGACATCTAGCAAGGCTTCAATCACGTCACCCTCTTCTTTCACAAATCGAATAATCATTGAGAGCTGGTCTTTCTTGCTTGCATCAGGAGTAGTGTCAAGGCATATGGCGAAGTACACAGCATCCTTTATTTCCTTGACTATATCTTCGCGAAGAAGTTGAGCACTACTATGGATCATCTCATTCTGAGAGGTTGGTGATGTATAACTAGGCCATGCTTTGGGATTTCGCTCTGATTTTTCCAGATGTGCTTTCGGTTGTTCATTCCACCTCCCAATCAAGTTTACAATTTCAAAAAATGCTCCCCGGTTTGATGAGGTTGGACTTTCGTCGTGACCTCTGAAAGGCAATCTTAGTCGAGAAATTGTATTTGTCACATCGAATAAGATGGGGAGAATGTTCTTTCGACTCTCTCTGTCCTTCCATCATCCATCCAAGAAAGAGCTATCAAAGAAAGACATTGCGCATTATACAGCTACAATATGCAAAAAATCATAAGTGTGCATGTAGATTCAAGAAAAATTTTGCGAGGACAGGTGTTAGCATTTACGAAAATAATTTCTAAAAAATCACTTTTCGATACCTCAGCTACAATATGCAAAAAATCATAAGTGTGTAGATTCAAGAAAAATTTTGCGAGGACAGGTGTTAGCATTTACGAAAATAATTTCTAGAAAATCACTTTTCGATACCTCAGCTACATTCCTCTTCAATATGTTAAGTAATCCCTTCCATTCCCTTGCATGTGCAATGTACATCGCACGTATGTACATGTGTAGAAATGCAAAAGAGACAAAGACTTTGCTTCTGCATTTACTTCATGAAAGAACATTGTTGAAATTATAAGTTAGATGTTGTCTTCATGATCGGCTTATATCCAAACATATAGGCCTGCATACAAGTGTAGAAACGAAGTGTCTAAAATTTCGTGACATACCTTAGCTGTGCATTCAATCCAATTGCAGTTGCAGCATGTCGACGAAAATTAGAGTCAAGGTCACAAAATTCACAGGATGCGTTTTACACTTGTCAGCACATTTCATAGAAGCGATGTTATTCGTCGTGACTCGTGCAAGAATGTTTTAGATATTCAGAGATTTTAGATGATGATTTTCATTGTAACGTTCTTGTAGTTGCATATGCCCGACATATATGCTCGAACTTGAAGAAATGAATTTTGGTGTTTCGATGAAAAAGGACGGCGGAGATAGATGGAAGAAAGCTCTCGACTTTATAAGCTTGCTCACGGTTCTGAGATCAATGCATAAAGTGTATAAACAAAAATCGGTCTTAAATTTTGTGGAATGAGCTCGGTTAAAATGTATATTGATATGTTTCGTTCAAGTTGCTAGGAGGAGGAGGATATACATGTAACTTGCACATGGACGACCGACGTAGACAGCTTATTAAGTCTTCAGCAATGATGTTACAAACAAGTGGCAGCCGTACAGTCAGAGTCTCTGACTCAGAGACTCGAAATGAGACCGCATTGAAGAGCAGATCGACTTTTGTGACTTCATGCGGCTGCGTGCAGTCAGATGACCTTGTCCGTCTAACCGTCACATTGTGCGGAAAATAGCTTCAAGCAAATCCCAAAGCGAGTTTTCATGGTGATGGTGACGCTGTGCAGTTGCCAGAAATCACGTGATTTCATTCAAAGCAGTCGCTGTGACTCGGCTAGGCAAAGCACCGTGGCTAGGCGCAGTCATCAATGAGAGCAGCAGTTTATTGTATGACACTTCATCCGACGACGGTGTGCGGATAGAAATGTACTGAACAGAGAGTTAGTCCTACCGCTTCTGCCGTCGTCAGTTGGGTTAGCTGGTAGGCCAACGTTGGGAAAAGTGTAGACAGAAAAAATAGGACGGCAATTTCTTGTGTTCAAAATCTTGAGCAGGCCAGACCCTGCTCTGGCCTCAATGGCACGACGCCACTGACTGTACTCACACTTATATATTCCAAATGAATTAGAAGATTAAGTGTTTTTCTTAGATCGATCACTTTTTTTTACTGACAACTTGATGCAAGATATGCGACTACACAAACAACAGAATTTGGCAAGAATTAGTTGATAATTCTGAAAGCTAGAAATTACAAAACAGCAGACAAGTTACAATCAGTGAAATAAGAAAGTTTATTGGATTGCAATTTTTAATGGTTTTGAATAATTAGAAGCCTACGCTTGCAACATATTGGAGTGGCGATATGGTGTTTCGTCAAGAGATATTCTCGTCATATGAATCCCTATTCCGTGATCGATTTCAATTAATTCTGAACTATATTCGTTTTTCAGATCCAGAAAATTTGGAAAATCATTATTTAGCAAAAATACGACCATTTCTGAAGAAAATTAGTGATGTATGCCAAATGTATCTACCAAACCGTCAGGTATCTATAGATGAGACTGTCATGTTGTTCAAAGGACGCTTAAGAATGCGACAATATATCCCAAGCAAACGTACGAGATATGGAATAAGATCATATGTATTGGCAGAGTCCGAGTCCGGCTACGTTTGGAAGATGATGCTTCATGGCTTGAGTACTGAAAATCGAGCTGTCGGATTGACTCATCCTGGTGCTGAAGCGCTAGCAGTTTCAAAAGCTATTGTGGTAGAATTATCACATGACCTTTTTTGATTAAGGTTGCTACATTTATCTTGATAACTTCAACACTTCCATCTGATTAGTCCGATACCTGTTTAGCAATGGTACATTAATGACTGGAACTGTAAAAGCTAACCGGGGTGTTCTGAACAAACTAAAGCACGTAAATCTGCTTGTTAAGTCTCAAGCTTATTCCCGCAACGGCGAAGTTCTTTGTGTAAAACTTGTGGATCTTTGAAGAAGACTGTTTACTTGATGGACACGTCTGCTACTGCTGAAGATGTTGAGGTCAGTCGCATAATCAAAGGTGGACACCACGAAGCAGTTAAGAAGTCACGATCTGTATTGCATTACAACGCTTATGTGGAAGGTTTCGACAGTTTGGATGCCGCACTTTAACATTATCGAAAAAATTATACATTTTGTTAAGCATTGTTTGCACTTAATTCAAGTCATGCATTACAATTCATGGATTCTCTACAGGATAAATGATCGTCAAATGAACTACCTAGATTACTGCATGAAATCTGTCAATCGCTTGGTCTTACATACTGGTATTGGACGAAATCCTGTCGGAAGACCTCGACTAGTACAACGACCAGCAATCAATCGATCCTTGGAGGAACGAAATCCACAGCATAAACTTCAACGTATTCCAGCAAGAGAAGGAGAACCTCGACCTCACAAGAGATGCTGTGTTTGCTACCAAGCCGGAAGGTGGAAGGAAACTGTTTTCCGATGTGCAGATTGTCCTGAAGAACCTGGTTTATGTGCTGCTCCTTGTTTTTCAAAATAACATGAGTAATCCGAAAACTTTTCAAAACGTTTCATGAGTTGTACTACATTGAAAATATATTGCAGTGATCAGCAGTAAATGGCCTTTGATTTACGATTACATTCGCATGGCAAAGGCAGAAGCAATCAAAAGTAAAGTAAAATCAAAAGAATAAATAGAAATGTAGGTTCCTCAAAACATAATAAAATGAAATGAGTGAATACTGTAATATTGAGTGTATGTAGATGTCCAAATATATCGCAATAAACGTAAAGAGGAAGTGGTGTGTTAAAGACATGAGCAGAAATGCATAAAATTATTTGCGGTGGTCGTAATAGAAACCAGTAGAGCGGGAGCCAGGTGGGTCCACTACTGACGAAAAGGTCCAGAAGGTTTGACTCCATGATGTGTTTGGGACCTATCTGGGAACCACGAAACTGAAAGTCTGCCGGGTCAGAAGTGATGGGTGTGGCCCAGGGGACCCAAAGTGTTAGGCCCCAAAAGTGGGCTTGATGCAACATAGAGGTCCAGGCAAATTTCAAGCGCAGAATTGTTGCCCAGTATCTGGGGAATACGAAAACTTCTATGACAGACATTTTGAGTGGTGGAATGCCCCCGCCAGACGCCCCAATAGGACCTTCCCCCAAAAGTGGACTTGATGCAACATAGAGGTCCAGGCAAAATTCAAGCGCAGAATTGTTGCCCAGTATCTGGGGAATACGAAGACACCCATAACAGACATTTTGAGTGGTGGAATGCCCCCGCCAGACGCCTCCATATGATCCCCCAAAAGTGGTCTAGATGCTAGTACCTAACAATGTGAGTTTGAGTGGTGGAATGTCCCCTACGAACATCATGAAGCTGCATGTACATGTCGCATGTCATCAATATACATAAATATATGCCTCCATTTGCATTTCAGCATACATTTGCATAGGTGGAAAGTGTGACTTGAACTGAAACAACCGAGAGATAGATCGAGTGAAAGTTTTCAGAACATTTCCGTGTATTCCGGAGATCTGTTTGCCATGTTTGCACCGATTTTTGTAATACAATGATATTGAGTCACATTTTCTTTTGTCTTTTCATCATGTACTTTATGGACGATTTTGGACGGCCATGAAGGGGATCTACCTTTACCGGTAAGTCATGGATTGTGACAGGTCTACATGGAATATGAGAATCTCGATTTGAACGATTTGAACAATTAGGCATTGAGTAAGTAGCTTATCCGCACTCCTTGATTGAGCGATTCTAAATTACTACTAATAGTGACGCAAGTCACGCTGTTGTGTCCCTCAATAATACTGCTTTCACACTGCATCTACTAATTATTGAGCTGTATACTTTTTTCATACAGTGGATACATGTAGCAACTTGCTGTAGGACCATTTGAGACGAAAGCTCGCTAATTTTCGTTTCCCCTCATCATGAACTGTAGTCTGGACTGTAGGATGGTTGGAAAAGAAGAGTGACATCTCGCTTCTCCATGTACTCACGTACCACAGCCGAAGTGTGGGGACGAGCATTGTCCCACTGCCAAAGCAGCTCGTTGAGTCGGATAGGCTTTGAACGAAGGGACCGCCACAAGTCACCAGTGTGACGAACGAAGTCAATAATGCGCTGAGAATCAATGGTCTCTCGAGGGGCAGTTGTGTCGAAGCAAAAGCGCTTGTTTGGTGTGAAGGAAGCAAGAAGAAGTGTTCTCTCGTTCGAAATGCTGGATTTGACCACCTGAGGTCGATCCTGCTCCTTCCTCAACCAGCATTCGTTGCGGGACTTCCGACACTCTCCTTTGAAACGTATCCACGTTTAATCTTGCACAGCGAGTTTATTGAACATGGTGTTTAGGCCTTCACGATGGAAAACTTTACGGAAGTTCTTCGCACAATTCACATGAAGTTCTTTGTGTTCATCTGAAAGCTCATGTGGAACCCAAACAGAAGTCACACAACGAAGTGAGAGCTCTTCGGTCAAGATTTTGTGCGCAGATGATTTGGGGACATCAAGCCATTCGGATATCTCTCTTGTCGATATTTTGGGGTCATCTTCGACTAACTCACGTACGGCATTCACCACTTCCGGTACTCGCACCGACGAAGGACGACCACTTCTGGCTGCATCTCTAAAAGTGAGACTCTAGCCTTGATGGTCCACCGATGGCTGAAAGTTAACCCACCGAAAAACAGTTGCTCGGCTAGGGGCGTCTTCTCCATAAACCTGTTGGAGCTCCTCAAATATTCTTTGACCACTTATGCCTAATCTCCCTCGGGTGTAAGCATAAAATCGGTAGTGCTCTTTGTTGGCAGACATGTGTGGAAGAGAAAACAATTTCAGTCTTTAACGTTGAATCTGACGACGCGTTGAACAAAGACAAGAAACTTCTGCTCGGATAGCACTGAATGCTTAAAGCGTGCGTAATTTGACTCGAAACGATATCGGAAAATCGATAGTACGCTAGTGCATAAATACTACGTTTTTATTGGTTGCTAATGCTCATGCAAAGAGAACTACACGCATAGTCTCAAAACTTATTGGACACCCGAAGTACATTTGTATTTGCCCAGCATACACACAATTCCTCAATCTTTCGTGGTGGCCCGGAGCGCCTTTTCCAGCCATTAATCCTCTCGTGATCCCCATATTCTGATTCATTTTCTCGCCATTCATATTCCCATAGACATGAATTCACCCGCTCATGGTATTACCATGATTGTCAGCCGAAGGGCGCATGAATCAATTTCTATGGATATTCCAATAATTCTATACCTAGTTGCGTGTATGTTGATGTTGTGATTGATTTGGCTCGCTATTGACCTACATGTATATTATACACTAGCCTACAAGTAGCTTTGCATAAATTTGAAAAAGACGACATACATGTAAGAATATATTATTTTTCCTGACGAGGAGGCATTCGAAAATTTGGATATTATATTTTATTAACCCCAGTCGCATTATTTCAAACTTATACCATAGTAATGCTAAAACTTCCGCATTTTGGTATAGATGGTCATGTCTTTATTGTGAAAATGTGTATAAAAATGCAAGGCACATTGTCTCGGCACAGTTCAGTAGTACCATCTGAAAAATATCTTTGTTTTTCAGAATGGGAGACGATGAAGAACTTCCAAGACCTGTTGATGTGGAGATGGAAAACTTGCATTTATGCTTCATCTGCAGAAAAGACGAAGGACGACTCAGCACCTTGTCTCAAGGTACATGGAAAGCCGTTCAAAAAGCGTTAGAAAATGGAAGGCAGTTGAGCAGCGATGTGTATCGATCGATCACTGATCATCTACATATCGAAGGTGACGACTTCAAACCACTTCGATACCACTCTACCTGCTACAAAAGATTTACAGCGGTGAAAAGAAGAACGCAAAATCGAAACGAATTGTGCCCATCTCCTTCCACACGTCAGACGGTGACACTGTTTGAAACGAATAGCTCAGGTATGTTGTGTTCGAATACTTGCATTTTTTGTGGTCAGTCTAGAAAAAAGCGTAACAATATAGAAGAAAAATTGTGCTTGGTATTGACGAAGGAGGGAGCAGAATCAATTCAAAAGGCAATCAAAGAGAGCGAAGATCCACGTTTGATGCACATAATCGGAACAGGAGACTTGATTGCCAAAGAGGCTAAATATCATAACAGCTGTCGCCGAATGTATGTTCGAGCTTGTGAAACAAAGGAAAAGAGCGACTCTCCGACAGTCCGCGCGTTGCACAGCATGGCCTTTGATTCATTGAAACAATTTATTGAGCATGAAATTGTATTCAAAAAGAACAGTTGTTTGATGTCAACCTTATTCGATCATTATCGAACGGAGTTCATCAGTTTAGGTGGAATCAAGAACGACATTCTTTCATATACCACTTCATCATTAGCAAACAAGATAAAAAATGAGATTTGCATTGAGTTACTGAACATGCGTGAAGGAAATTTGGTTTTCAATTCCTCGGTGAAATTTGAAGATCCGAAGGCTGCCTTGTACGGAGACCCTGAGAAGACGTGGGAAAATGATCTCATTCGTTCTGCTGCTTTGCACTTGAGGTCCATCATATTAGCTATGCCCAAAACTGCCTCGCCAGTGAAGACAACTGCGCATTCCTTGAAGGCAACGTCGGCTGACATTCCTGAGCAATTAAATATGTTTTTCACGACTTTGTTCCAAGGTCTGAAGCCAAAGTTGGATAACGACTCTATCGAAAGAAAGACTGTAGCTATTGCATCACACGCCATTTTCAACACAACAAAAGGATCTGTTATACCTTGGAAGCAAACAAATCTTGGTCTCGGACTCAGCAGCTTATCTGGATCTAAGTTAATCATTCAAATTCTGAATCGTCTGGGGCACTCCATAAGCTATGATCGTGTGAAGGAAATAGAAACCGAATTTGTGTACAGCTGTTCAAGCAGTGATCGATTTTCCCCTGATGGCCTCCTCTTGGAAAGAGGCCTTGCCACTGCTTCAGCTTGGGACAACTACGACGTAAATATAGAAAAGATAGACGGAAAAGATACCTTGCATTGTACGGTCGGAATATGATATCAAAATGCAGTTAATGCTGTCGTTATCGATTCAAACGATATGGAAACATGCAAAAACAGGAAGCGCAAAAGCTTTCAAGATGAACAACGTGAAATACCACAGTATTGTCCAGCCATAAAGAGGGCCAAATTTGATATGTCCAATCCTGATTCTAATGAGTTTCACAACAAAGAAAGATGTCTTATTGACTTTTGGTGGCTCTTACGAAGTCAACAAACATATCTGCCTCTATTTCCTGGATACATTGGAAAATTCATGAAGGATGAGCTACCTCTGCAAACGATCACTTATTTGGAGCCTCTGATGTCATCTCCTACACTCAACAAAGTTGTGAGAGAAACGATGATTCGAACTCTGAAAGTCGCCGAGGAAATGTCCGAAGACCACGCAATCGTTACTTATGACCTTCCAATAGCGTCGAAGGCATATTGCATTCAGCAGTTGGAAGCCCCGAAATTTGAAAATTTGCACGTGATTCTCGGTAACTTCCACATCGAACTTGCTTTCTTTGGAGCCCTTGGCACGTTTGTTCAAGATTCTGGCGCAAAAGTTGTTTTGACCGACTCCTCTGTTCTGAGTGATGGATCTGTAAACGGATTTATCAAGGGCAAGTTTTATAACAGATGCGCGAGAATCCACCAAATTTTGGCAACTGTTCTTGAAAGGAATATGTATCGTGAGTTCCTGAAATCATTGTCGTCTGACGATAGAGAAGCCACATCTATCTTCATGGAACAAGCGCCCATTGACGATGAATGCTTGGAGGATTACTTGAAAGAGAGCAATGAATTTCAAGGCCTACTCTCGAAGTACGAGCATTACTTTGATCAAACAATGAATGGGTTCATGGGGCCAACAGCAGCGTACTGGGCAACATGTATACCTAGTCAATCGAATCTACCGCAATCTCCAACGCTCTGTGCCAATGAATGATCTGAATTTATACATAGAAACTTTTCCCATCATCTTGGACATGTTTTTTGCACTCAACAGACCCAATTATGCACGTTGGGGAAGTTTGTACTTGGATAAACTGAGAAATCTACCAACATCATGTAGAGAAACTCTCCAAAATGGCGCATTCTCCATCCGAAGAACTTCGAAAAACTTCAGCAGGAGTTCAGTTGATCTTGCATTGGAGCAAACTATAAATCGAGACGCGGCTTCAACAATGCGTGGAATTGTTTCATTTCGCAATTCTAGTACTGCCGTAAAGCGATGGACCTTGACAGCTGCACAGAGAGGCATGATCGTTTCAAGTTTGAAAACCTTCACTGGTTTGGAATCTGTTGAGCAGCCCGCATCACAAGCACGTAATTGGAGAATTCAGAAGGACAACAAGGATATTGATTCTATGAATGAAACTATTCAGAGTTCATGTAACCCATTTGATGCTTCAGTCGAGCAAAAGGATCTGGTGAACATCGCAACTGGAAAAGTGGCCACACAAGAAACCAAGAAATACCTCCTTGAAGCCCTGGACAGAGGAAAAGCGAAACGAATAACTTTCCAGGAGGAATGCTCTTCAAATCCAAAAGATTTCTCGAACCAATCAAGAGAACAAAGATTCAGAACTTTGCAGTCGAAAGCAAAATGAGGTCTCAGTCAGCAGCATCAAAATCTCGCGTCGCTGCCGAGAGCGTGAGAGATGTATTTGGACGAGTGATGTTAGTTACAGCTGAAAAATTGCCGGAATTTGATTGAAAAAAACTTGTCTCATCCTATAACGGAGGTCCCATTGTCTTTGGCTCACAGCGATGGCACAATGATCAAAACTGACAAATCAGCTCTTTTGAAATTTCTTGAGAAAAAGCAGACGGGAAGCATCGCATCTGAAGAGATCTCAAATGTCGAATTCTGCCTAATTGACGGAGGCCAACTTTTGCATTCTACGCTTCCATTTGTATCGGGCTCCTACGGCACAATGGCCAGGCAGATTTTGTCAAGAGTGTGTTCAAGTGTTGGACAACAAATTCATGTCCTGTTTGATGTATACACAAACGATTCATTAAAGGAATCAGAGCGTATTTTGCGGGGAAATGACTGTAACGCCACGAACTATTTCATAAGCGGCCCTCATCAAAAACCTCATCAATCAGGACAACAACTTGCAAAGAACTGCAGCTTCAAGAACGAGTTTGCAAAGTTCCTTCAATCTGAATAGCAAAACGAAATGTATGCCAGCATGATCGGTTCGAAGGTCATCGTCGCATCACATGGCGGAAATTGTGTGGATATTTCTTCATCGTCAAGCCCTTCCCATCTTCAAGCTACCCACGAGGAAGCAGACACGTTGATTGCATATCATGCAAATGCAATAATGAACAACCAATGTTCAAACATGATAATTCGTGCTTCAGACACAGATATATTGATCATTCTCCTCGGTCTCTTGGACCGTCGATCACTTAAAGGAGAAAACATCAGCAACATGATTGTGATGGATTGCGGCACGGGAAATCATCGTCGATTCATTGACGTGAACTCCATCTTTGAAGAAATCAAGCAGGTTCCTCATCTAGCTACAGCTTTATTGGGCCTTCATGCGTTTACTGGATGCGATATCAACTCCGCTTTCTACAGAAAAGGAAAAGTGAAACAAATCGACATACTGCTTGGTAACTCTGACTTCACAGAGGCTTTTGCGAGGCTCTCTGACCCTGGTGTTCAGCCAGATATGAACATTTTCTCCTCATTCGTTTGTCATATGTATGGTCAAAAAGAAGTAAACGACACAAACGAACCAAGATTCCTGGCGTTCAAGTGGATGAGTGGAAAAGGCACGGAAGACAGTCCCCTCAGATACATTAAAAAATTGACTGCTCCCTTCTTCCTCCATGCCAAAGCACATTAAAGATGCAAGTACTTCGTTCGCAATATGCCGCTTCGATTTGGGGGAGGAGCGAGCAAGGGGCTCCAGCAACTGACCTGGATCCCCTTCGATTTGGTTGGAAGAGAAATGGGGATGATCAACTCGTTCCAGAATGGTACATCGGCTGCTCAGTTCCGACATCAATTCTGCAAGAGACTGCATTAGAAGAAGAGACATCGGATTTGGAGGATGAGGAGTGGAGCGATTCTAGTGACGAAGACATATAGAGTCAAGATGCTTATTTTGTTAAAACTGCTTTTATTATTTTTCTATTGTTTTTGTTAAACGGATATATTTTGATTGTTTTTGTAGATATATTTTTTAGATATTTGCAGGCAGATTACACAGATTTTGACTTTGGAGAGTTTTATTGCACAATAGCTAGCACAGTTCACATGAGAGTTGATATTTTTATCTATACATGTTTATTGTTTTAGAGAATCCGGTTTTGAGATCAAGTTATATGATATATCGACTATATTTTATACAACGAATATAAAAATGCATGAAGGAAATCTTTGTTTTCAATATACCATCACGTAAAAATATAGGCCTATAAGCACGCAGTACTGGCTCTACGACAAGTACATTCACTTGTATACGTACACAAGAATAGAATACCACATCATTGTCAGTTACTAGCATCTAGCCCACTTTGGGGGAGGTCCTATTGGGGCGTCTGGCGGGGGCATTCCACCACTCAAAATGTCTGTCATAGAAGTTTTCGTATTCCCCAGATACTGGGCAACAATTCTGCGCTTGAAATTTGCCTGGACCTCTATGTTGCATCAAGTCCACTTTTGGGGCCTAACACTTTGGGTCCCCTGGGCCACACCCACCACTTCTGACCCGGCAGACTTTCAGTTTCGTGGTTCCCAGATAGGTCCCAAACACATCATGGAGTCAAACCTTCTGGACCTTTTCGTCAGTAGTGGACCCACCTGGCTCCCGGTCTACAGGTGTGAAATGAGAAATGTAGGAAAACAATCAACATTAAGGAAAAAGGTCTAGAATGTTGTCAAGGCATAGTATTATTAGTCAAGTCAACTTTATACCACTTTTTTGCATTCCTTATCAATTTTTCTCCGTCTTTTTTTGCGGAAAAATGGTAAATAATGACAAGAACCAACGTAATTATTTATTACATTAACACTGTGAATCACATAAAATAGATGGATAAATATATAAAATATGCTGATTTGACACCCAATGCGTGTCACCGTAGCAGTGGACAATGATAATGAGGACACGCATTGCGTGTCATCGTGACATCGAGCAATGATTAATTATCAAATTTTGCTATGTTGGACAATAATTGCATGACACAGTGTGCGTGTCCCTAGGACAGGTGTCTATGTGATTTCGTGCGGAAAGGGTTAATTGTAGATGAAGTAATACTTTTTGTCTTTCCAACAGCACAGGCATTGGCAGCTATATTGACATAGATTTCTTAATGGAGCCATGCATGCTTCTCTTTTTAGCTGCTGCATGAACTTTTCACAATTGGCACGCACACCAACTGAAAGCGTGTTATATGTGCGTGTCAATGACGTATTATTTGCTGATAACCAAGGCGTAATATGCATGCAGACAGCATCACGTGAGCCCGATTGCGCGCGCACGTTATGACCGAATTGCACGAATCGTGGTTGAGCCATTCATTGCAACATAGAGTAAGTAGCATAGAGTAAGTTAGGTAGAGTGGTAACTCCGCATTTATTAAATCCCCAATGTGTATACACTTTCGATTAATTTAATTAATTTCATTTAATAATATGAACTCAAAGGAGATACAGTCGGAATTGTTTCAAAATGTGAGGTATACACATTTATGCAGTTTTGAGGAAATTACAACGGAATTGACTGATCATGATAGCAAAGCAGAAGGAAATGATATTATTTTACGGATTGTCTGTGTCATGACAGCCTTGGACAGCCTTGGATTGGCAACTCGATGACCTGCTATTGCTTTCATGAAATAAAAATATGAAATTTCAACCAAGAAAGCACAAAAGATGTCGACTTTTTCAAGAAGACTTCCATTTTAAAACGGATCATGAAATTCCCTTGATAATCAGCTTAATTTCCGCTTAGTTAGGATGCGTAATATCAAATATTCATTCCTTTTGATATCCATCTTGTTTCATACTACTTATATAGGAGAGTCATCTCGGTAGTATATTAATTGGCAAAATTTTGACTTTTTTGGAAATACTCAAATAATTTTCTGGACCACGGGAACGTAATCTCCGCAAGAAACTGAATCTTTTGATATAAAAATTTTCACTGTATGCAAACACTTTTTTGAATCGACACTCTACCTACCATAGAGTAGGGATATATAGGTAGAGTGTCGACTCAAAAAAGTGTTTGCATACAGTGAAAATTTTTATATGAAAGGATTCAGTTTTTTGCGGAGATAGCGTTCATGTGGTCCAGAAAATTATTTGAGCAGTTTTACTCTTTGACTTTAAATTATAAATCTCGACCAAACTTTGGGAGTTTCGCTGACTCAACTTATGAAAGATAAAATGATCTCCCGTCGACTGGTCAATCATGAGTATTTAAAAAGCCAAATTTTTGCAAATTCATGTACTACCGACATGAATCCCCTTTATAAGTGGTATGAAGCAAGTTGGAATGAATATCCGCTAAGAAGCATCTTAATTAAGCGGAAATTAAGCTGATGATCTAGGAAATTTCATTGTTTTATAATGCAAGTCCTTGCAAGTCTTCAAGGGAAAGTTGAGATCTTATTGAAAGCCTCTTAAGAGGATGAGGTGTCATGTTTATAATCCAATTTTCAGCCGCTTGATTTTATTATTCACAAGGCGTCATTTCTTGAATCTGAATAGTTATGTGGACCCATTAGCATCTTAGTTAATTATGATAAGCTTCCTTGATTATGATGTTTTATTTACTCTTTCAGTGGCAGGTAGCTTGAGAAAATAATCTTTTTATAATAAAGCTGAGCTTGTAGCAATGGTAACCCACCGAATTGCTAATTCAACAAACTATATTGCCTCTCCAAATTGACATGAAATGGAGGATTTGTGGAATAATATTCCTTATTCTGTACTGCTATCATGATCAGTCAGATTCGTGATAATTTCTCCAAAAGTGTAGAAATTTGCATATCTCACAGGTGGCACTGGGTCTCGACCTGGTATCGACTCATGTTCATTTAATAAAATCGAAACTGCATACACATTGGGGATTTAATAAATGCTGAGTTACCAGTCTACCCAACATACTTACTCTATGCATTGTGATATGTCTCGACCAAGGCGGGCGGCAGCAGTTGTTGCAACTGCTAGATTCTTTCTGAAGACAATGAAAATAATTCATATGATGATGGTTCAAATATTTCTTTCGTCGATGACAACAGTGCTGCCCAAACGATCCAGTATTACACGTCGCCGACTGTGATCGAAAACATCATGCATGTATGAGTAGACCGAAAGTGACGATATGACGAGATAGCTCGTATTTTTAGAGTATGCGCTTATCTATATGTAAGTCCAATAATAAATCCAATGTTTTGAGTTAAATAATTGAGGGGGGCTTCACAGTTTATATACGATCCTTTCATACCAGGCATAGAGAAAATATATTTTTGTTATATACTGACCGAACTATAGTTTGTAAATATTAAAAAAATCAGGATCTGATGGATGTTTTTAAAATGCTGTCGGCGTTAAAGGGGTAGAAAATAATTTTATTAGGCTATATAGTAATGCTGTTGAGCTATAAAGTAATGGTAGCCAATTGAATTGCTAATTTAGCAAACCTTATTACCTCTCCACTGCTGCCATGACATATGGGGGATTTGTAAAGTACATGTACTTTCTTTCTTCTGCATATGATGACAAGGATGCGGAGTCCTATGATTTTGACTCCGTCTCCGGGGTTGATAGGATTCCGGTTTTTGATAGGAATCCGACTTCGACTCCAGGTGGCAAGTAATTTTTTTGGGACTAATTTTTTTAAAAAAATACTGGTAGCCTGCGGATCATTACAGGCTAACCTGAACCTCATCATATTGTCGACGATGACATCTCATCAAATGTCGCTTTAAGTTGGATGAATACTACCCAGCTTCTCCCATCTTGCTGATGTGCGCTTCACAAGGTTTTTCTCCATGAGTCTTTGCCAGGCAGGAAAATCCCCCATCCTTCTCCAAAAAAGAAAATGAGTGCACCTTCGATTTTAAATAATATGCGCTTTGGAGGAGCCATCACAGTCACATACAATTGACGTCAGGGCAAGAGGTAATGCTCACAAACAAACTAGCATTTTACTTTCGTCTCTGATGTGAGCTTTCGTATAGGGATTCCAAAATCCCGGAAAATCTCAATCGCGGAATTGAATATAATCGTAGATATCCCATTACAAAGCATAGAGGCCTACATGTTGATAGCATGTGATACGTGTAGGGATTGAGATGCCGGGATTCCTCGGGTTTGTGCAAATCCCGAAATCCCAGGATCAATTTATCAATTCAGTTGTTATTTTTGCAGTATTTTATAGATTTTCAATATCTTTCTTTGAATTACTTATAAAGAATTGTAGCCTACATATTACAGTTGTGTCAGTATATTTGTATGTGGGATTATATACTTGCACCCTTTATGTTTTCTTATCATACGTGTACAGGGTAGAGATTCCACAATCCCGGAAAATTTTGGTCACGGGATTGCGGGATTGAGTAGAATAGTATCTATGCCATGACAAAGCACATGTGTATGCCACTGATTATGCCGGGATGTGGGAATAGTGGAGAGAAGGAATTCCAAAAGTCAGTTTACTTGCAGTAGGCCTATATCACAATTGACAAGTAAACTCAAGGTTTATTGTGCTTTATGCACGAAATGATGACGGCAACGTTGAGAGTAACAGGGAACAGTTGCGAATTCCTGACTTTTGCACTTTCAGTCTGCGATTTCTTGAGATTCGGGATTGGCAGAGTGAAGACCCGGGATTAGAGCCTGCCTACAAAATCTCGATTTTTTTTATCCCTCGATCCGGGATTACAGGCTCTGACCCGGGATCGAGATTCACGAAATATAAGCACACCAGCTGTATATATACAAATAATACTTTGCTATTTCCTCAATGCATTGCACGAGCACATTGAGATTTCAAAATCCCTAGCTCGGGATTGTGCGATTGAAGAATATTTTACATGCTTTTTCACCGTAAGCTATAAGCTGAATGGTCAAATGAGAATAATTCTTCCAGAACAGATTAATCCCGGTATTGAGTTAACCAATGGCTGATATGTAAACGAAAACTGTGGGTCAATGAGAAATTTGCCTCCCAAAGATCCCAATCCCGAGGATTAGCTCTATTCCTAATCCCGGTATTGTGCATAGGATTGCATCGCAAATTCTTATCTTCAAATTGGTTATGCTTTCAAATATTGTTAGCTTTGGCTAATGACAAGCTCAAATTAAAGTCTCGACCTTTATTCAAAAAAGCCTCACCAATGGATTATTGAAAACGTAGCGTTGACGATTATATTGAAGTTTGAGGAGCCTAATTGTATCGTGTGTGCAGATTTCTCGTGGTTTTATCTTCGCCAATTTGCCTTACTTTAGCCGGAATGCAGCTACATTGTAAATTTCTCAATCCCGGGATTTTGACCCTCCAATCTCGGGATTTCGGGATCCCATCAAGAGATAAGAATCCCTACTTTCGTGTGTGGGTGTGATCGAAGCTACGAATACTTGTCTTCTCTACAATAAATCACCGAGTGAAAAGACAATGCTTTTTCACTATGACGGCTCATTCTCTCAACTATTACAAGCTTTGCATGCACTGCTGTCTCTATAATTTTGTTTGACGGTTTGACGGAGAAAATATCAAGATAGTGACAGCTATCCACGAGGATAAATAATTTGTTTGTATTATGTTTCTGGCCTAATATTTGATATGACTCCGACTCCGGCAAAAATCATAGCTAGACTCCGACTCCAACTCTGCATCCCTGAATTTGATAATCATTCAAATTCCTGTACATTTCTCCATAGAAGTGCAAAATTTTCATATCTCACGTGGTACTGGGTCTCGCTCTCAACTCAAGTTCATTTAATGAAATCGAAACTGGCCATTCACATTTGGCATTTAATAAATGATGAGTTGCTGCTCTACCTTCGTCATCTGAAGATTTAGCTATTGTATCAGTTTGAGATGTATTGGTTGATGGCCAATGGCGAATGAAGCTCAAATGGACTTACTTTCCCCTGCATTTTTCAGAATGTTAGCTTCTTAATAAATCCTAATTGAGCATGACCTTAAAATCACAATTATATGATCAGAGATATAGTAATATGAATACAATGACTTTGAAAAATGATACAATAAGGCTTGGTTTGTTGATGCAAAGCGTCAATTTTCTTGCGGTTGAGACATCGATTAGTGTGGAGATTAAATACATTGTCACAGGGATGCGGAGTCCTATCATTTTGATAGGACTCCGACTCCAGGTGGCAAGCATATAAGCCTAGTTTTTTGAAAAATTAACTTGCAACCTGCATCATGGATCATTATCGGCTTACCTGAACCTATTTTTAGTGATCATTGATGTATCAATTATATCAATCATTTACGATGAAAGTTGATCAAATGTCGCTTTCAGTTGGATGCATACGACTCGGCTCCTCCCATCTTCTTGATGTGTGCTTCACACGGTTTTCTCCAGTCTCTACCAGGCACGAAAATGTCCCATCCTTCTCCACAAAATATGAGTTCACTTTCGATTTTAATATGCTTGGGAGGAGCCATCACACACGATTAACGTGAGGGTAAGAGGTAATATTCTCAAACAAAGCAGCATTTCATTTTTGTCTCTGATGTGACCTTTGGCGCGTAGGTGTGATTGAGGCTAGGAAGGCTTGTCTTCTCTACTAAATCATCGAGTGAAAAGGCAATCCTTTTTTCACTATCACGGTTCATTCCCTCAAGTATTACAACCTTTGTACATGTATGTACTGCTGTCTCTTTAGCTGTGTTTGACGGAGAAAGTTGACATCTAGGCAATGACAGCTATGTACGAGAATAAATAATTTGCTTGTATTATATTATTTCGGGTCTAGTTATAGGCCGGAGTCCTATCATTTTGATAGGACTACAGAAAAGTGATAGGACTCCGACTTCGACTCCGCATCCTTGTGTCATACTGGAAGGGCATGATATCGCTATAGAGCCGCCACTGCATCAACCTTGATACATATGCCAGACTTCAGCAATTTGAATTATGGAGCAAGTATAGTGTCGACTCAAAAAATGTCATCATGCAGTGAAAATCTTTACATCAAAAGATTCACTTTTTTGCGGAGATTGCGTTCCTGTGGAATAAAAAAAAATATTTGACAAATTTTGAAGAAATTTAATGTCTGCAAATTATTCCTGTATTTTAGCGATTTGGTGCCTGTATATAAGTATATAAGTAGTATGAAGCTATCAAGAGGAGTGAAAAGTTATTAAAAGGCATCTTAATAATTAGCGGAAATTAGGCTGATCATCAAGGAAATTTCATGAGCCGCATTATAATGTAATTCTTCATGGAAAAGTTGAGATCTTATTGTGCTTCTTGGTTGAAATTTCAAGCTTTTAATCTCCTGAGCCCCGATGATGTGCAGTGAAAGTCATGCGGCTGCGAAAGTGTTCGACTGGCGGCTGAAATTACTGGTCCAACTATCCGGCACGTCATCGCTGTATTAAGCTCATGTTCAAAATTGTTCACTCAACATCACGGGAGTTGCATTTATGAGCGAATGACGTCATGGTTGGTTGCAGCTGTACAGATGTGGATTCTTATGGGCACAAAAGGCTGATTCATATTTCATGGACATGATTTTGTGATTCACTAAGTTTATGCTTCATTTCTTGAATCTGGGTGGTCATGTGGACACATCTACATATTTTAGAGTTAATGATGATCCTTGTCTCCGATTATGACATTTCGCTCTTTCATTGGCAGGTAGTGCGATATGATCACGCTTTAGAAAATACTCTTGTCAATAAGACTGAGCATTCGAATTGCTAATTTGACAAACATTCTCCAAGGTCGTCATAACGCGTAGGGTTTGCAAAATGCTCATTCTGTTATGTTACCATGATCATCGTGGTAAATTCCGTGCATGGTAATTTCTTCATAAGTGTAAGACTTCGCATATCTCAAATTTGGTACTGCTGGGTCTCAACTCAAGTTCATTAAATAAAAATCGAAACTGCATACAGATTGGGGATTTAATTAATACTGAGAACCCATTTGGCACCATCGTAGCGTTTTCGTAATCTGCTGTCTTTTCGTAACAACACTTTTCGGAATCTGCTGTCTTCTCCAGCTAGCGACATATGATACATTATTTTGATTGCCATAGATGATTTATCATATATTTTCAGGCAAACTATCGCCAATTCAGAAATTGGCACTTTTTGTTGCTTATATTTGATCACGAAATTAGACAAAAACTGGGCATAAAATCTGCTTCTATACTGGAAGACACAGTGGATGAACGTGCACTTGTAATTTGCTACCCATGTGATTTGCATAATCTCATTATTCATAAAATACCGAAAATAGCAATCAATACTTCATCAGATATTCATTCATGACATGGCATGTCAATTTTTTGAAACCGTGACGTTTTAGTTACACTGGCGTAAATTGATATACAAAATGTCAAAAACAACAGCAGTGTGAATGAAGCAAACGGTGGTGAGTGCTGTCAATTTTCTTCAAAACTAATGTTTGTTGAATACTGAAAACGATCGACAATTGCATTGGAATATTGCACTCTTAGAGTCTTCTAAGTGTGTGTAATGCTTGTTGCTATTTCTAGCCTCATGGCTTTCCCATCACAAAACCAACCAAAGTCCATTGCCATAGCACGTTCCTCAACATGAGACTTGTCGGCTTATGTACGAACGAACGTCAAAGAGAGATCAAATCTCAAGCATTTCCACGTATAACTTAATCATGAACATTTCAGGGTGCCAGTTCGCCTGAGCAATGGCAAAACTTCAATGCAAAACTTCATTGGTCGTAGACGGTGCGTCTCGCCCTATACTAGGGCACGCCAGCGGCTCGAGATGGCGCAAACTGCACTGTAAATCGCTGGATACGAAAATTACATACAAACACATACCAAGTTTACATACAATTTGAAACCAACATTTGATACGATATTCTGGTATATATAAAGAAATCTGGTATGTTTTTCATACGAATGGCCATTTACTTTCGTATGTGATTGGTATGTAAACGATACGAACTATGCTAACTGTGATTGGCTGTTTTACGTTGAAATACGAATTCTTGGTATGTTTTATATACGAGACCCGATGCAAATTGGTATGTGTTTCGTATGTCTTTCGTATGAATAGCTTTATGTCATATGGCAAAAATATGTTATACTACATACTACTAACAAATAACTTTTTTCCAGTAATACCAGCCGTGAATATTTCTTTGTAAAAGTGTGGTATGTAACTAGATTAGATTTGTTGCGGAATTAAAGCCGCATGTCTTATACTTAACTTGTCTTATAGCATTCACAAGACTCATAATTAGCTCATTTCCTTGAACTAAATTGATAAACATCATTTCAATATAACGATAACTTTTCAGCAACCATGTTGACTTATATATCTCAAACATAACTATTTTTGCGTTTAATGAATTATAATGTGTTTTTACTTCGGATTGATAATATGCCTTATTTCAAAATTACATGATACATAATTGTTGATGGCTGAATACTTTTTGATTATTTATGAAATGCCTCGGACTTACATGTATTAAAATCGAATTCAGTATTGTTAGTTTGACTATAAAATGTCATTATCTCACTACTTACAAAGCAGTAGTAGCATTAGTGTGATCTTTATTGACAAAAAGCCTTAAATCAACATACTTTGGACATGATTGATGCTTTCTTTTAACATTGTGCTGGTATGGCTTTAGTATGTAAAGCATACCACACTTGAAATAACATGCGAAAAGCATACAAATATATACCAAGATCATACAGAAATATACCAAAAAAATATTTTGGTATGCATCCTTCGTATGTGATTGGTATTGAGCGATTTACAGTGTGGTTAAAATATCTATAAAGGCTAAACTTGATTATATCAACCTATGTAGCTATCTGAAGACAATACCCAAGCTGTTGCTTACTATGGACTGAAATATGCAATAGGCCTAATGCCGGCAATGATGGCATATGACTGCTGCCACAAAACATCCAGAAGTAAATGCTTCATCAGGGTTCATCTTCAGGGTTCATCAGGGTATATGTGTCTCAAGCGATGTCTCAGAGGTTAGTTACATCGTATTGCAGTGTGAGATTGCAACGAAAGATGATTTGAATGATCATTTCAGTAAACAGAAAAAGCAGTCAATAAAATGGCAAATATCGGTGATTCTCATCTTCGCAGATAGGACAAACATTCTCTGGATGCATTTCAGGGCAAGAATCTTAATGAGATGCTTGATACGCATGCTGATGGTCTTGTCGATCTTAGAGGCAGAAACCAATGACTACCCAGGACAAAAGAACTGTTTAGGCCTACCTCGTAATGCTGAACAATCTCAAAGGCGTTCATTTCTTGGTGTTCTTAAATGATGCGGACATTGCGAATTACCGAGGCTTCTTTAACTCTAACCTGACTTTAGAGTCGACGCAGTAAGAGAATCAATCTCCCGACAAGAATTTCGAAATATAAAAACTTGTTCTCATTTCAACGATATCGATTTGACAGCAAACAGCAACGACAAGTAACATAAAGCAGGCATTTGATTCAATTTGCTAATTCACAGTTTCGACAAATACCTCTGAAATATGATAGAGAGCTTTTATGATGAAGCTATGACTCATTTCATCGGCACAGAAATTGCTTGGAGCAATTCATGCGCTACATTTGAAAAAAAACATGCTTTTGTATATTTTGACATCATATGACGCTATCGTAACGAAATCGTTACGGCTTTAATTTCTAGGAAAGGGTTATTGTATTGAACTGGTCATCATATATTATTCTTAAAATAACATTCTGAAATACTTACCACCGTTTTTATAGAAAATTTACCTATATTTATATAGGCGGCCTTAAATGGGTTAGCTCGAGGAGCAAGTATATTAGGCAGAGTAGCAACTCGGTATTAAGTTAATCCCCAACGTGCATATGCAACTTCGATTTTATTAAATGAACTCGAGTACCAATGACTCAGTACCAAATGTGAGATGTGCAAATTGCTACAGTTTTGAAGAAATTACTACGAAATTGACTGATTATCCTGAACAAATCCATTTATCCGGGTAAAATAGAGCTGTATGAATTACATCTACTAAGTTTGCAATCAAACTTGCATTGTTGAATAAGATATCAATTTTAACTTGCATTATAAAGTGATTCATGAAATTTACTTCATAATCATATACACTGTAAATCGCTCAATACCAATCACATACGAAGGATGCATACCAAAATATTTTTTTGGTATATTTCTGTATGATCTTGGTATATATTTGTATGCTTTTCGCATGTTATTTCAAGTGTGGTATGCTTTACATACTAAAGCCATACCAGCACAATGTTAAAAGAAAGCATCAATCATGTCCAAAGTATGTTGATTTAAGGCTTTTTGTCAATAAAGATCACACTAATGCTACTACTGCTTTGTAAGTAGTGAGATAATGACATTTTATAGTCAAACTAACAATACTGAATTCGATTTTAATACATGTAAGTCCGAGGCATTTCATAAATAATCAAAAAGTATTCAGCCATCAACAATTATGTATCATGTAATTTTGAAATAAGGCATATTATCAATCCGAAGTAAAAACACATTATAATTCATTAAACGCAAAAATAGTTATGTTTGAGATATATAAGTCAACATGGTTGCTGAAAAGTTATCGTTATATCGAAATGATGTTTATCAATTTAGTTCAAGGAAATGAGCTAATTATGAGTCTTGTGAATGCTATAAGACAAGTTAAGTATAAGACATGCGGCTTTAATTCCGCAACAAATCTAATCTAGTTACATACCACACTTTTACAAAGAAATATTCACGGCTGGTATTACTGGAAAAAAGTTATTTGTTAGTAGTATGTAGTATAACATATTTTTGCCATATGACATAAAGCTATTCATACGAAAGACATACGAAACACATACCAATTTGCATCGGATCTCGTATATAAAACATACAAAAGAATTCGTATTTCAACGTAAAACAGTCAATCACAGTTAGCATAGTTCGTATCGTTTACATACCAATCACATACGAAAGTAAATGGCCATTCGTATGAAAAACATACCAGATTTCTTTATATATACCAGAATCTCGTATCAAATGTTGGTTTCAAATTGTATGTAAACTTGGTATGTGTTTGTATGTAATTTTCGTATCCAACGATTTACAGTGTAGCAGCTTAATCTCCGTTTTGTTAGGATACAATTGTTAGTAAATTTTCATTCTCTTTGATATCATTTCAGTTTCACTTTAAAAGTCTGAGGTTCTAAGTCGCTAGTAGCCTTTTTCTAAGCACAAGAATAATTTGAAGAAATTTAGCTTTTCAAAAATTGATCAACTATTTTTTTGACTGCAGGAACGTAATCTCCGTTGCGATGTATTCCTTTTTTCAATGCATCCTAATACTTCTTGAGTCGACACTCTACATAGTCGTACTATATTACTCTGTGCTTTGATACTTGTATATCAGAAGAGGATTGTCTATCACTTTGAGACTTTGAATTGTGTTTGAGAAGATACGATTTGCATTTCAGAGGATATGAATTGTATCTCTGAACCTTTGACTTCAGAAGTTCAAGATTCCTGTTTCTACTGGCTCTCAGAAATCAGCAAAGATACTTCCTCGGCAGTTGCGACTCGTGCCGCAAACCATAGTGATCAGACAAACTTATTTAAATTACAATTGTTATTGATTATTATCATCAATTTTTTTACGCGTCAAAGAAATACAAATACATATACATTGAAAATAATGACTGCAAAGAAAGCAGATGAATAATGAGCACACAGGCTCCTGGAAACAAAATGCCGTTCGCAAGCTATTGACGATGTCCTGCTAGCTTGAGGGCCGAAAGCTATTTTATCGTCAATCTTATCTGCCGCCACATTTAAGAGGGTTTTAATTGATCCTGCGCACAACTCATTGACTAACCCATTAAACGTAGGTCAAAAGGGTAGGGTTGATCACAGAAATGACGAATTCTTTCAGAAGAGCGTCTTTGTGACAGTGGCCGAAGCACAGCTGGCAAGAGATTTTCATGCGAAGAATATGCTGAACCCTTGGAACAAAACGGGCATTGAGGAGGAGGTGGGAATGATGAGCAGCTTTCGGAAGACGGAAAGCTAATCATAATCGATATATTTGTTATTCAAACGACTAACTGATGCTGTGACAATATGTAAAAGTTAAAAAAATGCTTTCACGAAATATAATGAATATTTCTATACGAGTATACCTTTACAAGAAGGCAGCTCTTTTCTTTCTCATAATTGAAAGACATGTCAATTGTATCATCACATGGACATATTTACAGGCGATTATAGCGTTTTCGATACCGCACTGATTTTGTCAAACGAATATGCCTGCAAACTCTTTTGTTCTATGGAATTTCATAAGGACTTCTAAAAACCTTTTACAAATCGACCCTATACTGTAATGACTGACGATGTGGCAACTACACAGAGAAGTATGCATGGAGTAGGTATATTAGGTAGAGTGGTAACTCCGCATTTATTAAATCCCCAATGTGTATACACTTTCGATTTTATCAAATGAACTCAAAGGAGATACAGTCGGAATTGTTTCCAAATGTGAGATATGCGAATTTTTGCAGTTTTGAAGAAATTACAGCGGAATTGAGTGATCATGATAGCAAAGCAGAAGGAAATGATATTATTTTACATATAGTTCGTGTCTGACAGCCTTAGTGAGGTAATGTTTGTTCAATTGGCAACTCGATGACCTGCGCTATTGCTTTCCTGCTCATCCTCAAGAGAAGCCACTGGCATGCAAAATCACAGATTCAAAGACAATGATTTCAATTAACTTTGAAAGATGTAAATGGGTCCACATCACTATTCAGATTTAAGTAATGAAACATAAATTTAGTGAATCATAAAATCATGCCGGTGAAAATTGAATTAAAAACTTGAAATTTCAGCCAAGAAAGCACGAATAATACCGCGACTTTTTCATGAAGATTTCCATTATAATACAATTCATAAAATTCCCTTGATAATCAGCTTAATTTCCACTAAGTTATGATGCTTATTATCAAATATTCATTCTTTTTGATATGCAACTTGTTGAATACTACTTATATATGAGAGTCATCTCGGAAGTATATAAATTGCAAATTTTGACTTTTTTCAAAAGTGCTCAAATAATTTTTTGGACCACGGGAATCTTTTGATACAAAAATTGGCACTGTATACAGATACCTTTTTGAGTCGACAATCTACCTATATTCCTACTCTATGGCAGTATGCAACACTCTGGACAACATATGCGATCTGTCTCCACAAAAACAAGTTCATTCCGCAAACGTTGAAGATAAAAAACCCTCTATTGGTATTCAACGAGAAGTTGAAACGATTTGACGGAAAAATGATCGGAAATTCTATCTAGGATAAATTTTAATTTTAAAAAATCTGAAAATTAGGTTTTGAGTTGTGAAATGCAAACAGTAAGACCTTTTGATAGAGATTTCCTGAACTTCGACTCCTGATCATTGGAATGTGTTTGTCAAAGCTCAAACAGTAGGCCTATTATGTGGGCAAAGTGCCCCCGAGGCGTCTTACCCTTTAAGCATGGGGCGCTTCACCTCCCCCATGGGTTATTCCTCATCAATTTGTTGGTTAGTAAAAACGCAAAATCGAGAAAAATACAGGTTTAAGTTTTGACCACTGATATCTGCTACACACATACCTACATTTGTTTTTTGAAAATATCTGAATGATATTCGATTGTGTCAGAAAATCTTTTTACATTTGCAAGATAGTTCAACAAAAGTATGATTGAACCATTATATTTTATAAACAAATTAAGTGGAACGACTTTTGAACCTAGTACATTTTGCTATAAGTTGGTATAGCTCGTAGAGTTAAAATATTCTACATGCATATCTCCTATGACTGCTGAGAAATCAATGGGGGCATTTACCTTACTTTGCCCTATTCACCATTAAAGGTCAAACGACCCCTTCTGAAAACATTAGGTAAATGATTAAGATGGTCTGGCCAGATCCGAGCCTTAAAATCTATTTTCATGAGCTCTACACTGTAAACTGTAGGGAACTAACTTAGGCACGAAGCCGAAATTTCGTGCCAGTTAGCGCCTAGTTAGTGCCTTTCTAGTACCTCGAGGCATCAGTAGGCGCCACTAGGCACTAATACGCACCAAACTATATGTTTGTTTATCCAATGAAGTCGAAGGAAAAATCGATGGGCACGATGATGAACTTCGTGTCTACTCGTGCCGTGTGTTGGATAGAATTGATGCCTAAATTTCGTGCCCTACGTTTACAGTGTACACCAAATCTTCCATGAATTATTGAACTAAATTATTAAAAGCCATGTCTGAAATATCATTTTACGTTTTTATTGGACAAAGGATCAATTGTAACAGTTATTAACCACAATGTTAATGCAATCATTGCAGTGATTGCAGTGCTAGAAATATATTTACATTTTGTCTGCCTGTCTGTTCTACCAAAACTCTTCCAAGCTTCACAACGACGCCTTCCTGTTTCAGTAACATGAGTTGAAAGATGCTGCTTTAAGTCACTTGCAACAAGAATCATTGCACTTTGCATGGGTCTCGTGAACCTGTTCATCAGTGCACGTTGCCGAACTAGGGGAAGAGCAGGTTTGCAATATGTCTCAGATCGAATTTGATTTTTTTGTTGCCATCAGTCGGTATTCATTTTGATAAAAAGAAAAAACCAAGTTACTTGGTGCCTCCGTACCAGTATATACATCTTTTGATATGTTTAAAAATAAATAAAGATTGCACTGAAGTGCACTGAAGGCCTTTGGCCTTCAAGGTGCGATGGTAAGTGGCAGGTCATACATTCAACCCTTCCCTTAAGAATCGAAAGTGAACAGATTTAACATCAGATAACTACGTAGTAGAAGCGATCAATGGATAACAGTTGATTTCGTACTTCCGATTGATTTCCGGCCTATTAACTCTGATACACTTGCTTTCTTCAATAGTAATATCGCGAGTGTTACTTTTCTTAGATAGGAACTGAATTTTGAAGTCTTGAATTCGATTGATCGGATGTTTGGACCGGTGCTGGGCTAGGGCGCTGTTATATGCGTTGTTTTTAATGCTACTTTTATGTTCTTCATGTCTTATTTTAAAAGAGAGAGAGAAATGTTTATATTGTATCGTCGAATAGAAATCAGAAATAAAATACACAGATAAAAGTAGCAGAATGACAGTTTTGTTTAGTCGAAACTAAGAACACATTCGTATACGCGTACAAAAGCAAGTATAAAACTAATAGTCACGTGCATTTAGTGTCTCGTAGATGACCTTGAAAGGGTGCTACAAATGCGTGGAAAAAAAGAATTTTGACGACGCAAAGTTCTACAGAATGGTACGGCGAGACGCCCACTTGGTAAATAGCTGGGGAACAATTCTCTGATGGAAGTCTCTAATCTTTCCAGGCTGTTGAAGGTGTTGATAGCTTGCGACCATCTTCTAGCTTCAATGTCATCCAGCTTCAGATCACGCGATTTGATTTTCAGACAGCGCCTCTGAATCTTCTCCAGTCGGTTTGAGTCTGTTGAGGAGATTCCCACAAACGCTGGGCAGCAGTACTCTATCAGCGACCGAACCAATGCTTGATAAATGGTAGTGAAGTCATCAATACTAGTGGCAGATCTGACCCGCCTCAGAATGTACATGCGTTGAGCACACTTTTTCTCGATGAACTTTACATGGCCTCTCCATCCAAGGTTCGCATCCAAATGAACCCCAAGAAACCGAATGCTGTCTTGGAACTTGACAGTTGGGATGGCACCCTCGATACTGCAAATGCTCTTGAATCCACCGCGGTAATTCACTAGACCAGTGGTTTTCTCCGTATTCAAGGTCAATTCATTTGACGCAACCCAATCTGAAATATTGTCAAGATCACTTTCGATCTCAATAAGATCCTTTGGAATGCTGGACTTTCGGACTCTTGATAAGAAACAAATGTCGTCAACATACTTGATTATGTGGTTCGAGGGGAAAATAGTCTGAAGCGATGAAATATAAATGCCGAACAAATAAGGTCCTAGGAGGGACCCCTGTGGCACTCCTCCTGTGACCTTCATCAATTCACTCTTCTGTCCATCAATGCGTACTCTCTGTTGCCTGTCCGATAAGTAGCTCTTCAATAACAACAGAAATCCCGCAGGAAGATTCATCTCACTGGCCTTGGAAAGCAGCTTTGAGTGACAAACTCTGTCAAAGGCCTTGGAGAGGTCAAAGCTGATCAGAATAGCGGCTCCCGTATGTGGGTCATCGGCAAATCTGGTTAGGGCATCGTGAGCATAGATGACAGCGTGAGTTGTTGATGATTTCTTCCTAATCCCGTATTGATTAGCACCAAGGTGAGCTGTTAGCTGGGGACGGATGCTTGATAGGATGACACGCTCGGCAATCTTGGCTGGAATTGGCAAGAGGCTAATCGGTCTGGATTTTTCTATTACATTCTCCGAGGTTTTGGGGATCGGGATTATGTCACCAATTTTCCAGATCAGTGGAAAACGTCTTTGGCGCAGGCATTCACTGATGAGGTGATGGATCGGCTCAGCGAGGACCAGAGAGCACTTCTTGTAAACTGCAGTAGGCACAGAATCACTTCCAGTTGCCTTTGGTGGGAGTCGTGAAAGAATGCTCCAGATGCCCTCAACACTTAACTCAGGTAACCAGCAGTCGTCTGGAGACCCGTCGACGAAGTCAAAACTGGAGTTGTTGGCAATGCTACAGTAATAGTCATTGATCGTATTGAGCACCTCGGATGGATTACTGGAGTTTCTGAGCCAATCACTGGGACATCTTCCAGATTTTCCCCTCTCCATGTTGACGAATGACCATAGACCCCTTGCGGAATCCGAGCATTTAGAGCGAAAGTAGTACTGCTTGGCCTTCAGAATTTCTTGTTTTACCTTGACTTTCAAACCATTGAACAACGGCCAGTTTCGAGCACGATAAGCCTCCCATCGGCGGTTTATCAGGATCTTTAAAAGAGGTGAGATCCATGGAGCATCATTGTCAGTCAAATAGACTGTTGTTTGCGGAATTAACTTCAGTGCATCATACATGAATCCATAAAAAATATCACATTTGGTGTCGATATCATTCGGAGCATACAAGCGTGAAAAGTCATTGTCAAGGAAAGATCTTTCAAATGCAAGAATGTTCGACAAGCGTAAGTCATAGAAGATATGTTTCTTCACCACACGCTGCTTCACCAATACTTTTGTCTTAGCAAGAACAGTAGCATGATCTGAGCCGGCTATTGGAGCACCAATTGAGACGTTTTCGGGAAGATAGTCATTTGACAAGCTCTTGTCCACGAAAATGAGGTCGAGGTTGGCAGTCTGTCGAGTCGCACCATGTACAATATTAATCAAGGAGAATCCAGATTCAAGGAAGGAGCGATTGTATCGGTTAAAGTCACCAGCCGCGATTAGTCGATGAAGAGGAAGATTACTGAGATGATGATCAAGACAGTCACTGAGGGTGTCACAAATCCTCTTGAAATTTGAATTGACGATCCCAGGCGGAATATACATTCCCGTGAATACTATTTTGGAAGTAGGGATTTGGATGCAACAAACCTCAACCTCATCAAAAGTGGGTGTGGATATCTGGGTAGCGCGCAAAAACTTCTTTGTCCAGATTGCCACTCCTCCTCGTCCAGAATCATTCTTTCGATCGGTGCGATGACACTCATATCCTGCTATTTGAATGCTCTGCGTTGGATTCTTGGGAGAGAGCCATGTTTCAGTGCAGATAACAATGTCGGGGTTAAGTGCGATGACTTGGCTGTGAAGATCATCAAACTTATTATTGATCGAACACAGATTGCTTAAAAGGATAGAAGGTAGTCTCTCTCTCTTGGAATGTTGAGATATAAAATCCGTTTCTAAAAATCCTGTTTGATCTCATCAACAACATCTCCATTTATAAAGGACGACTTGTTTTACCAATATAATTTTCATTGCAAGTTTTACAGGTATACTGGTATACCACATATCTATCCGCGCACGAATATTTAGGTCCGATATCTTTACAAATTTCGCAACCACAATCTTTGGTCATTTTAGGTCTCTTTCTGAGGAATTTCTCAAGGCTAACATTCCGTTTACTTATCAGGTTTCCTCAAATGTTGCATTTTTTCATCGCGTTTTTGATGCGTCTGTTACACGTATCATTGATGAAAGGTATCATCAGATTAGCCTTATTTTCTCGCTTTCTATTTTTGTTTCTGCGCCTCATACTTTTTTTGTTAAAATCTTTTTCTTTATAGCCATTATTTCGCAACATCTTAAGAAAACTCCTCCTTCAACTCATTATCGTATTTCTCTTCAGAGCAGTGTTCTGTGATATAATCTTGACGTGATTTTATAAAATTAGTTTTCACATGGTTTGCTACGAAGGAATCTTTTTGTAAGACTATGTCAGAGTGACAAGCTTTATGATACCATTTATATTCAATTTTGTGATTACCAGTAAGAAGAGTCAAATCCAAAAAATTCAAGCTAACCTCAGGGGGGCTTACTTCTACAGTAAATTTGATTTCTGAAAGTACATCACTGAAGCTTTTTTGACCTGTTCGATAATCGCTTCGTCGTGTTCAATAGGTTCTATGACAACGTCATCAATATACCTTTTATAGACCTTCGGAACAAACGTCAAACTTTGTAGAGCTTTGATTTCTATATGATGTAGAAAAATGATAGCAAAAGCAGGGGCAAACCTGCATCCCATCGGGACACCTCTAACTTGCCTGTAAGTTCTACCATCGTAACTAATTTCGCAATTATAACAAATAAATCGGACCATGTTCTCCAAATCTGAAATTTCAATTCTGAAATTATCTATCTCTTCATAATGGGAAGAAATCGATATTATGCTGTACTCAATGCCTGTACTTATAGGTATACTTGGATAAAGTTTCTCCACATCGAGGCTTATGAACACTGGCTTCTGCATTTTAGTAATGTCAATGTCCTTTATGTGCCTTATCAATGCCCTGGAACTATCTATATGTGCCGGAATGAACTTCAAAAGCTGTCTTGACACCTGAGCAGTACACCAGTCTACCTTGTCCACTGGGGTTCCGTGCACTGAAGCTATTGGGCGCAGAGGATAAGCCCCATTGTTTGGTTCTTTGTGGTCTTTCACAAAACCAAAAAAATTCGCTGGTTTACTCCCATATGAAAGTAATCTATCTTTTTGATATTTATTCTCCGCTAAAAGTGCTTTTACTCAGGGCTGCCTTCAAGATTTTGTTAGCTTGAGCTTCAATAGATTTGCATTTACTTTTCGGTAATATGACGTAAGTTTCCTTGTCATCTAATAGCTCATTCATTTTATCCTTAACTGTCTCTGTATCACAGACATAAGCTATTAGCCGACAAGGAAACTTACGTCATATTACCGAAAAGTAAATGCAAATCTATTGAAGCTCAAGCCAACAAAATCTTGAAGGCAGCCCTGAGTAAAAGCACTTTTAGCGGAGAATAAATATCAAAAAGATAGATTACTTTCATATGGGAGTAAACCAGCGAATTTTTTTGGTTTTGTGAAAGACCACAAAGAACCAAACAATGGGGCTTATCCTCTGCGCCCAATAGCTTCAGTGCACGGAACCCCAGTGGACAAGGTAGACTGGTGTATTGCTCAGGTGTCAAACCAGCTTTTGAAGTTCATTCCGGCACATCTAGATAGTTCCAGGGCGTTGATAAGGCACATAAAAGGACATTGACATTACTAAAATGCAGAAGCCAGTGTTCATAAGCCTCGATGTGGAGAAACTTTATCCAAGTATACCTATAAGTACAGGCATTGAGTACAGCATAATATCGATTTCTTCCCATTATGAAGAGATAGATAATTTCAGAATTGAAATTTCAGATTTGGAGAACATGGTCCGATTTATTTGTTATAATTGCGAAATTAGTTACGATGGTAGAACTTACAGGCAAGTTAGAGGTGTCCCGATGGGATGCAGGTTTGCCCCTGCTTTTGCTATCATTTTTCTACATCATATAGAAATCAAAGCTCTACAAAGTTTGACGTTTGTTCCGAAGGTCTATAAAAGGTATATTGATGACGTTGTCATAGAACCTATTGAACACGACGAAGCGATTATCGAACAGGTCAAAAAAGCTTCAGTGATGTGCTTCCAGAAATCAAATTTACTGTAGAAGTAAGCCCCCCTGAGGTTAGCTTGAATTTTTTGGATTTGACTCTTCTTACTGGTAATCACAAAATTGAATATAAATGGTATCATAAAGCTTGTCACTCTGACATAGTCTTACAAAAAGATTCCTTCGTAGCAAACCATGTGAAAACTAATTTTATAAAATCACGTCAAGATTATATCACAGAACACTGCTCTGAAGAGAAATACGATAATGAGTTGAAGGAGGAGTTTTCTTAAGATGTTGCGAAATAATGGCTATAAAGAAAAAGATTTTAACAAAAAAGTATGAGGCGCAGAAACAAAAATAGAAAGCGAGAAAATAAGGCTAATCTGATGATACCTTTCATCAATGATACGTGTAACAGACGCATCAAAAACGTGATGAAAAAATGCAACATTTGAGGAAACCTGATAAGTAAACGGAATGTTAGCCTTGAGAAATTCCTCAGAAAGAGACCTAAAATGACCAAAGATTGTGGTTGCGAAATTTGTAAAGATATCGGACCTAAATATTCGTGCGCGGATAGATATGTGGTATACCAGTATACCTGTAAAACTTGCAATGAAAATTATATTGGTAAACAAGTCGTCCTTTTAAAATAAGACATGAAGAACATAAAAGTAGCATTAAAAACAACGCATATAACAGCGCCCTAGCCCAGCACCGGTCCAAACATCCGATCAATCGAATTCAAGACTTCAAAATTCAGTTCCTATCTAAGAAAAGTAACACTCGCGATATTACTATTGAAGAAGGCAAGTGTATCAGAGTTAATAGGCCGGAAATCAATCGGAAGTACGAAATCAACTGTTATCCATTGATCGCTTCTACTACGTAGTTATCTGATGTTAAATCTGTTCACTTTCGATTCTTAAGGGAAGGGTTGAATGTATGACCTGCCACTTACCATCGCACCTTGAAGGCCAAAAGCCTTCAGTGCACTTCAGTGCAATCTTTATTTATTTTTAAACAGATCAAAAAAATATATATACTGGTACGGAGGCACCAAGTAACTTGGTTTTTTCTTTTTATCAATGGATTTGAACCTCCTGAAAAATTTGATCAATTATATATGGTATTCATTTTGTAAGCAGCAATAAAAGTAATTTTCTGCGACCGTGTAGTATTTTATTCCCAATATTTCGGCTTAGCCTTTATCAAGGGATGCAGAAGAGGAAATTATACTAAATGTCATTAGGAAAATTAAACTAACCTATCTATGGAATACAACCTATAGAACCTTAGTGGAGCATGGACATTGGGACATGCTAACACAGAACTTTAGCAAAAATATTATGATTACAAAAGGATGAAAAATCTATAAAGGTAAAGAAAGGAAAGCTAAAAATTTCACAGAATTAATAAGATTGAGTAGCATTTCGGTAGGCCTTGCTTTTATCTCTTTCTTTTCGACCCTCCTTCTTTGAGCCATGTACTGCAAGTTTCGATGTAATATTGACCATGTGATGGACTTGTGTGTGATGAGATGTCTACAAAATTCAGATTCAGGGCCTTTTGAATGTTCATTAATCCTTGATCTCATTGTTCTCGAGGTTTCCCCAACATATAGTTTGTCGCATTCGTTGTTGTTACATTGTATTAGGTATACACAGTCTTTGGTGTTGCATTCTCCATTGGTTATTCCATTCTCACATGCATTACATTGTTCATAATAACAGTTCTGTTTCTTCTTAATCAGACGTTTCAATGGAGAGTTGGTGATTACTGGCCGCACATGATCAGACAGATGTTCTTCCGACAAGTTCGTCAGGGCCCAGGTAGACAATTTGATCCACTATGACAATATTGTGATTATCAAGGATAACACTGTGTGAGGCTTCGGTACCGGCAACTCTCATTATCTTGGTCTTTGGCCAGCTGACTGGCTCTGAAACACGTGAAGAGCTTGTAGGCTAGACTATAGACTATCGGACGGGAAGGTTGCGTCGTCGGCATACTCGAGGTCTTTGAGCACTTGGTTATCTAAAGCTAGACCTTCAATCTGTGGTGTGACTGTTGTCGTGAGGAAATCAATTAGCGCATTGAAAATGAATAGACCTTTTTGCGTGAATATTTTATTTTCACACATAAGTGCAGGCGTACGCATCGATATTGAAATTTTGATAACAGGAAGTGTATAACTTCATCTCAGCATTTATAGGCCTACTTGGTTTGCAATCTGTAATTGTGTCTAGGTGTATGTAGAAGGGATGCTGTCAACCTAGTGACAATTTGACCGCAGAAATGCGATGCACTGTAGGCATTTTCATTGACTTTTCAGATACTTATATGTCATACTTTAGCTAATATGCTTTTAATGTGCAATACAAAATTTTTGAAATACATAGTGAATTTTCATCTTCTTCTATGAGGGTAGATTGAATGTTCCAGATGAAAAATCTCTTCTTGATGGACATTTAAACAATTATTTCTATGTATTGGACTGTCACAACTCTTGCATAACATTCTATCAACCATTATATGCTCTTTCAGATATAGCTTATTTCGACAAATGATTTTTCTAGAGGTTGCATGTAATTACAGCAAGTTGATTAATATACAAAAGTAGTATAGGCAAACGAAGACCAATAATGCGAATATCTTAAGAAATATGTCAGTGTTGATGGAGAAAATCTGATGTAGGCATATGCATATATAAAAAGAACAGATGGAACACCTTAAAGATAAAGAATCAGGGCCTCAAGAGTTCGCACCTCTCGTCATTTTTGTGTGAATTAATAGAGCTTCTGAGTCAATGGTAAACAAGGAATATTTGCGTGGACACTGTATAAAATACGGTGTATTAGGAGTGGACTGAAGAACACAGATAACTTTCAAACCATTCTCATGATGAACACAGAAATTGTGAGGCGTGGTGTCGGCGCGGCAGCAGGCATGTCTCCATTTTGATCGATAATTGATGTTCCCTCCTTCAGTTGGGTTCCACGTAGTTCTTCACTAATGGTGTTCTTCCATCTTTTCTCGGGCCTCATGCGTGGCCGCGTGCCTAGCACTTCCAGCTGCATTGCGGTTTACACAACTGAGCCCGGTGCCTGTGTCCAAACCAGCTGTGCTTGTTCTTGCGTAGTTTCTTGGTGATGGTCGCCACACCAAGACAGCTCCTCACCTCCTCGTTCTGCACATGGTCCAGCAGCGTCAGTCCCAGAGAGAATCGTAGAATGTGCATCTGCATGACGTGCAGCGCACAATCATGAGCAGTTGTGTTCGCCCAGCATTCGCTTGTATACATCGCTGCTGATCGCACCACCGTTTTGTATACTTTTGATTTAAGCCTTGTGGGTATTCGCTTGTCACTGAGCATGCCGGTGACCCTCTTCCACTGCAGCCAAGCTGCGGTGACATGGGCACGCGCATCTGGGAGGCTGTCACCATCCGCAGTTAGGACTGATCCCACTTGATGCTGGTTTTCGGTAGGCCCGTTCCGTCGACTTGCAGTGTTCCATCGGTTTGTTCTTCACCTTGCATGTACTCCATCTTGCCAAGGTAGAGGCATAGACCGTGCTCGCCGAGCTTCTTCTTCCTCAGCTGCACCTGCGCATTGAGCTATTCTCTATTCGTGGGAGCCAGAAACACGTTTTCTGCTTGCAGCATCGACCACGGATGCAGGACTTGGATATTCCTTGTCATCGTGTCCATGCAAAGGATGAGGAGAACGGTGACTGTGCTGAGGCCCGGTGGACGCCGACTCGGATCTGTACACGGTTTGTGACGACTCAGTACACCATCTGCACCCACCCCACGTGCGCTTTGGGTGCACCATGATCGCGTGCAGAATTCTATCGAATGATTTCTTCAATCAGAGGAAATGCCTCTTCTCACACTGCTCTTCCATCAGCTACCAGACAGCATAGACTGCATCTGTAGTTCCACGACGAATTCACACTGGTTCGTGGTGATTTTAGTGATGTCACGGATGCGACTGTCTACAATTTTCTGAAAGATCATGCTGTGCCACATGAGACGATTATGGCGGTAGTTTCCACTTTATTCATTCACGTCACCTTTGTTCTCCCATATTGGTACTGTGATGCTCTCTGTCCATTCCTTGGCACCTCGCCTGTTTCAATGACGACGTTGAACATGGCGGTGTGGATGTCCACACCTTGCTGATTAAGTGCCTTCCACAGCCCGGTCGGTGACTCATCAGGACACGGTATTTGCCTAACTTCATCCTCCTGATCGCGCACACCGCACGCTACTTCAAGACACATGATCTTCGGGACCGGCCCAGGAATTTTCACGCCGCTGTTGATTGGTGGGTGCGGGAACTCCTTTTTTCAGATCGCGGAGAAACGTTCGCTCCAGCCGCGCAGAATGAGTGCCGGTTCGATCAGGAGTTGGTGGCTCTCATCTTAGATGTTAGAGTCCTGGCTAAAATCTTTGGTTGCTCGGTGACGGGCCCTCGCCAGTCAGAAGGCTTTGTTTGGCGCCTCCTGGTGCGTTGAGCTTGTCATGCACACCAGCGTAGTACATTCATGATTGTGTATTTAAATCAAATGAAAATCAAGCTACACATGCAAGCTGCAGTCATGGAAGCAAATAGAAGTTATTTAATACATATCATGAAGACCAAAGTTCGTCAGAGTCATATAAACAAAGAATGAGGACCTCCGTCGAGTTGTCCAGGTTTGAGGCACAATAAGACGATCAGAACGGTCACTTTGACGAGGTGAGAACTGGTACGAGCAATGTGATGGGTCTTGAGACTTTCCGAACGGCGATGAGGCAATGTTCTTTCGTCTAACAACCAAACTCTCAAGAGTCTTTGTCTTGGCATTATGTTATTTGTGTTGAACGGAGCTGAGCAATGATTTTTTTTACAATGAATAGTGAGCGATCAGTCGTTTTGAAAATGATTCTTTTTCAAGGACCAGGATTCTTTTTACAGTTTCAGCATTCTAGACAGGAGCCAGTGGCCTACTACCTATATGCAAATAGCCAATACTAAAAAATTGATTAGATTATATACTTTCTGTTTAATTCCTGTTGTACGTGTATTATACTCAAAAAATCATCGTCACCACAGTCTCATATTTAATTTTGGCAAATCGCGATGCACCAAAGACGGAAAGACTTTGGATTTCATGCACACTGCGTTGAAAGTCATGCAAAAATTTACTTTGTGATGATCATGGTCATGATAAATTATAAAAACATTTCATATTTTTCCACACAAAGAAGCTGTAAGGCATCACAATACCGGGATCCTGAGATTAACAGTTTAGGGCAGTCGGGATCCCGGGATTGATCAGTAATATGTTATGACTTATAACATAAGTAATTATATAATTCAGCATTATATAACTCAGTAATTGTGCACTTACCATCTAGCTCGTAACTAAAAAACGTGAATAAACATGTACCATCAACATGTCCAGTGCAAATAAGAAAACCCAGAACTGTGCATTATTTGATCTTAAAAGTCGAATATGATAGCTGTTGAGTAAAGCTTTAATTTGAACATTTTCCTTCAATCAAGAAATGAATATGAGCTGACATTGCGGTGACGTGCAGTTCTGTATAAAGCATTGGTGGCAGGATAGCTAGTTATGTGCAGCATATGAAATGCAACCACAAAAGCAGTGCCCAGCCCTCATACCGAACACAAAATGCAACATCATTGCTGTATTTGCATGATTATTATGCTGTAGTATAGATATTTTATGTCAACATGAACTTAGAGATCCCTGCATTTTTTTCTGCCAGAATACTACAATTCAGATAAGGAATATTAATTAGAATTTGATATGTTACGCTGCTTAATATTTTTATTTCTCTTTCAAAGGTTTAGCAATGTATCTCACATCACGAGCTTGAACAATGGGCATGTGTTCGTATTGCTAAATTAATTGTTTTTGTGACTAGCAATGTTGCAGCATCAGAAAGACATCCACCGATGATTTCTATACACATAGGCTGCATGTAAAATCGTTTTCTCTTTGAAAACAAAATGAAAAAAACTGTCTTCGCCAATGAGATATGCATACGGGATGAGGGAAAGCGTGAGCTTCATCTAAGGCCAATTCACAATTAAAATTTTTGCATATGTCAATGTTCATTGCCAGATCACTTCAGCGATTTCGGAAGCCGCTAGCGGGAAGCACTACATAGACGTAATTGATATTGTACGAACTTAATCCTGTCATTGTTTGTATTCGTAACATCACTTAAACATAAATTGACCAATGTGTGACCTTGAACAGTGCTGTAGTAATCCCCGGGTATAAATCTAACATCTGATTGCTCCCCGTTCAAACTGCCATTCTTCAATCGTCGCTATTATCATGGAAGCAAAATTGTCAGTGATAATCTGTTTCTCTGCTACATTTCTTCTCTACTTTAATGAAAATGCAATCGCCACCACAGGTAAGTCCATCACATTGGAAATGTGACTTTGGTGTCGATGGAATGGTGTTGATTACTTGTCTTGTAATTACATGTAGGTCCATGTATATTAAATAGCATAGGCCATTTTGTATCGATAGCCTCTCCATGCTATCGCTGGGATGATGAAAATCTGACCAAAATCACACCAAAACTGCATCAAGCTATGCATCGTCCACTGGATAGGCCTATTTGTTGCTAAGTTTGTTTCTTGACAATTACGTTATTTAATAGTAATACTGCAGTCCCAATGAAGACTGAACAATCTGATCGAATCAGTGATGATCCCAAATGTCATTTTGTTATGTTCACTGGATTAAAAGAATAAAAGCATCTAGTGCAGCTTCCAAATGGCAGTGAACTAAAAATGATCAACCACAACCGGTGAAAAACTTAAAAACGAAATCTTTGCCCGCACTGGATTCGAGGTGAGTGCGATGCTCGTGCACTATAAACTATACAGGAAACAGCGCAGCATGCATGAAAAATGCAAAAAATAAGAAAAGGAAATTGCCACTATATGCAAAAATATTTGCAGCGCAACTTTGTATACACGGGAGAAATGAATTTTGACGTCTGAGCAGAAGAATTTCGAAGACCACAACGGTTCTAAGTCATCTCGAGAGATGGAATGTCTCGTGATGACAGCCTCACGGAAATAGATGCGCACTGATTAGCTTGGTTCGGGATATCTGGTTTGATAAAGTACAGTAATCATTTTAATGTTGTTCAGAATTATGGTTACAGGCAAAAACATTTTTTAAATGAAATATATATGCTTTCATTTATATTTTGTTATAAACATTAGACATTATAGACATTTATAAATTTGTCGTCGTGCCTTAGTACATAGTTCTGATGACCCCGTTCCGTCCTCAACTCCATTTTCAGATCTTCTCCTTAAAAAACAGAGGGGAGGGTTGTTGATCCCAAGCAGTGGAGCATTTGTTGTTATCAAAACAGCGGAGTTTGCTTTCCGCACAATTTTTCCAGGTGTGGTACAACTTGAAGAGGACACTAAACGATTATGATGCGTTCGCGGTATAAAAATTCTCATAGAAATGTATGTTCGATGCGGTCAATGTATTTGTTATCTCGTACTGATCAAAATGAAGTTAGTTTCATTGAAATCGATACTGTAGATGGAAAATTATGCATTATAATAACTTCTGTGGTCTTCAATGACTGTGACCGACTTTGACATTGTTTTACGTTTTTTAATTAGTCAGCTGTTCATCAAGTTATGTGCTCAAAAATGTATTTTTGTGATTTCTCTGCTAATGCAGAACAGATTTCGACGATATAAACTGCGTTATAATCCTTGTAGAAAGACGGGTACTATTATGAAAATCAATTAAGTCATTGCAAATTTTCTAATCAACGGATAACTTGTGCTTCGTTCACACTACACAACCATCAAACAGTAGCATGAAAATGCAAATCTATGCCAATCCTTTATTACCATAACAATTTAAACGTTAAGATGAGTCAAAAAGGAATGTAGCTGATTTGGAAGAGTCATTTTCTCATAAAATGGATAAGTGGAGCACCGCACAGACAGTGACCTTAGTCGAGCTGTATTTCCAGCATCCATGTCTTTGGAATGCCGAATTGATAGATTATAAAAACAGAAATATTCGGAATGCTGCATTGAAAAGCATCGCGATTTCCATCACAACATTTGAAGCAGCCAGTAAAAGTTCGTCTGACATTAGGCTAGTGTCTTGCAACTTAAAAACAGTCGTGTAAACACCTACGACAGGCCACTGCGATGGCGTATCGAGGGGCGTCGCGCGCTTTTATGTCGCAAGAATCTGTGTCATTTCAAGTCAACTGTCCCGACCGCAGATTAACAAAATATTTAATTCTGTGGTTCCGACACTCAGTGGCCCAGTGTAAACGAGGCTTTAGTGCATTTTTGTGTACTATACAAAAATTATTTACTTCCATTGATCTAAAAAAATGAAACCATGTTCAGGTAGTCGAGGGAATGAAGGAGAGAGAGAGAGAGAGCGTTATGCACACAGAGGACTAGTATGTAATAAATTTTGAAACGATTATTCTACAATATCTGGCATTTACCAGACGACACAAATGTCGCAAGACTTTATGTGAAAAAAACTTATTATTAAGTCAGGGACATCTAGGCACTAATCTAAATGATATCATAAGTTGTATTGTACTGTGTTTCGTTCAAAAAACTCGTCTAGGAATTTACAACAACGCCTAGTATTGTTCAACGTACGATAGCCAAGGCATACTATCAGTAAATGCACCAAGCTTGCTAACCTTGGGATCGCAAAAAAAAAATCACGGTATCAATCACGGGATCAGAAATTGTCGAGATTTTGAAAACCCTAGTAGCTACGAGTACAGATGCGTCATTTCTGTGAGCATTCACAGAATGTCCAACAACTTCAACAATCAAAGCAAGAAAAACTTGTGAAAGCTTTCAAACAGGCCTACAATTGAAAGTCGGTTCCACGCGATTTAAAAAGTCTTCAATAAAAAATAGCGAACTTCTTGGTATTCTCGTTACGATCGCACGGAAAAGGTTGCATCAAGCTGCTTTGTCCACTGCACAATTTTTACATATAACGACAAGGGTACGGGACGCAGGAAAATCTCATTTGATCGATGCCCTGTTTTACACCATTTAACTTGATAAGTTTCGGCGATTTTGAATTTTGACAAAATCTAATTTTGACAGTATTTAGATCATGATGCCAGAAAAATCATTGGCGTCGACACTTCGAACAATAATGCAGATTAATGTCGTATACATAATTGTCATGTCATCATGTCATGCATAAATGTAGGCCTATGTCACTCTGATTTCGATAATCAGTCGTGCATATTACACACACCGGTCTTCCTATGCACCAATCTGATGTTATTTACTATGATTTCATATATTTCAAAAGTTCATTACACGTACAGTGTCATAATTCTTAATCAGGAACAACATAGAAATTTCGTTTTTAAATCGAGATTTGCGAAAGAAAAATGAAATCGAAGTTTTAGTAAATGGAGTAACGATGGAAACTCGCATAAAAATCACAGTGCAGGTCAATCTCTTCTATATATTAAACAAAAACATTTGCTCTCAAGTTCGACATTGTTTCATTGTGTTCCTACAAAATGAACTCTTTTAATACTTGGACTGTTACAAAACCAACTGTCAATTTTCCCATACATGAAAGCACATGCATGCCGCCAATGTATCATTGATGAGATCGCATTCCTGACTCGAAAAATACCATTGAAATTATGAAGGAAAGAATAATTGTTCAGACCAACATTATCGATGTTCTACACCAAGTTTCAAATTGTCTAGTATTATCCATGCAATTTCGTTTTATAAATTCAATACTCAGCAGTATGATGTTCGTGCGTTGATGTGCTTAAACGAATGCCAAAGATTTTCACACCCTTCAGTCACCATCAATATTTGTTGCTACTTGGATAAACGGTAAATTCCAGAAAAGTCGAGAATGCAACTTATTCCATTATTCACAATTTAATAAGGAGTAATACTATTGTGTAACAAATTAGTAAAATGCTAGTGAAACATAAGTGCATTCATATTATCATGAAATGAATATGCTGTGAAAATATCAAGCGAGGATCCGATATCTTGTCAGTGTGTTTAGTAAAGACTGGCGATTATTCTATCCGCTTTACAATGCCTCAGCATTGTGCTGTGAGCTCATCAAACTTCTGTCAAGTACTGGCTGTGAACTTCAAGAAAGCGTTGGATTGATTCATCTCAATTTGCTTAGTGGCTATAGCATCATTTTCAATAACAATTCACTCGCCGTTGACATTGTCATAATTTTTTTAATCTGACTGACCGTTGCCAACGTGCATGAAAGGTATTTTGATGCCATGGAAATGTGTTAGAAGTGGAGTGCCCCAAGGCTCCATCTTGAGTCTTTGTAATTTATGATAATTAATGACTTACCTGAATCTGTCAATACAAAGACATTTCATATGTTGATTACATCACTCTTATTCATCTGGCAAACGATAATAAGTCTAATGATTTTCAATCAGATGTAAATGCCTTCTGTGACTGGCTAGCTAAGAAGAAATTGAATGGAGACGTGTCATAGACTAAAAGGCAATGCTGTGTCAACACAACCTGATTTGAATAGGAAATCTGATATTGTTTTGTGAGCGGAATTATCATTGACGAAACATCGCATTTGAAAGTTTTGTAGTCTTTTTCAGTGAGAACTGTTCATGCAACTGGGAATTTTCCTTTTTATATCATAGGTGTTGTCGCGCCTCCTTTTAAACGGTTGTCACTCAATGGCAATGACAGCTACGTTTTTGGCAATCTTGCATCTCATTTGCATGCTCAAGAGTTTCATTTTGTTGACCCACTTTTTGTGATATCCCTGCGAAATTGTTTACAAAAGTAGAGCGCATCTTCAAGCGCTGGAGATTCATCACCAATAAGCTTGCACTGAAAGTCAGGCTTGATCGAGGACATGTCAAATTAATTCGAAAAGTTGCTGATCAAACAGACTGTGATCCTCTCACATCTTTTTTAATTGTTCTTCCGCAGAATATGCGCATACATGTAAGATACTCTCGTGAATTGTCGATGCCGTTTTGTAAGCCTGCGTCTACACTAGGTCAGTTGCCAGATTCTCGAACGAAGCGTGATTTCTTCTGTACATTTCTCACATAACAGCGCATTTTGGTTTATCAATAAAGCATTGTTATTTTCTTTCTGAATATGTAGGTCACATATGACAGCCACAGCCATAGCTGTAGGCTGCCCACTTCTGTACTTGACTAAGCATTAAGCATTCATTAGTCAGTCATGATTATATGTACATGTTTATAGAAGAACATTCATTTTTTTATTTTTAATGACCTAATAGCCGAATCGCATTTGATGAAAGCAATCTGTCAACATTCAATTAATAGCATTCCAGCTAAGCCTATTAGAAGAATCGCTGATGCCGCTAAAATTATTCTGTTCTATGGCCATTTCCTCTATTTCTTTCTCTTTACTTATGACATCGCGACACTTGCTTTCTGTTCTTGAAAAACTTACAGTTATCCTTTCGTTGTTGTGCGTCAGTCAATTTGCGGTACTTATGGGTTATCTGCCCCCCCACGTTTACAAATTTGTCTAAAATCCGTAGAAATGAATCAATCGTCACAAAACTTCGGAGACACGTATTTGAGTATATTTTCTATTCACATGCAAAAATTTATGCAAATTCGACAAGTACTTTTTCAATAAGAGACGGTAGCGTAAAGTGTAGCGATGTGTTCACCTTGATCTGATTTCACCTGACCTCATCGTCTGAACAGATAGCAAATTCCAGATCTGATTCCAGATTCCATTCCAGATTCCAGTCTGAACAGATAGCAAACAGTCAAATATTTCCTTTCTCGACAACTCGTGAAGTGATGATGACCACGCCACATCCTCTACATTAACATTTTTAACTTAGAAAAGGTGTGACGAGGTAGTAGTCGTGGGAAGGTTTCAAATAGCAGTAGATGTGACACGAGGACGAAAAGAGAACAATGCACACACGAGTAACAATAATGCTTCGAACAGACAAAGTCAGATTACGCTGCTGACATCACTACACTTCAAATTATCGTCTCTTCTGCAAAAAGTACTAGTCCGATTTGCATAAGTTTTTGCATGTAGGTAGAAAATATATTCAAATACTTGTCTCTGAAGTTTCGTGACGGTTGATTTATTTTTACGGATTTTGGACAAATTTGAAAACGTGGGGGTGAGATAACCCATAAGTACCAATTTGCCTTGTGTCTATCAAGAATTTAATATGAAAAATTTGCGACACATTTTAGCATAGTTCACATTCACAAACGCTTGGATTTGTCATATTTATACTAGTATTTTACTTATTAAATTTGTCATGATAGTCTGTCATTCTGATGATGAATAACTTTGTTGGATACAAATGTAAATCAAAATATACATAATGAGGAGAACGTTGGTAATCCCGATGCACGCGTTTAATCACTCATCAAATGGACGACATTCATTGGAAACATTCTCGACGTCTGTTTGTCCAAAAAATGACGAAATACGACTGTCGATTTGATGATCAAGTGAATTCAGAGAGTGATGAGTTTATTGAGGTTAATGCTGATGATCCAGATGATGACTCTTAATTAACTTCACATTTGCTTTCATTTGAAAAACGCTTTCCCATCTATTTGAACAAACAACACATATTTGCATATGACAGTTTCCGGCATTTTGATAATAGAATACACTAGTCCAATACTTGTAAAACGAAACCATTTCACGATCTTGACGATGTGTTCATCGATCGAATCAGAATAAAACGAAATTATTTAGGATGTAGGTTAAGGAATATACATGCATGTGTGTTGTAATATGTTTTCACATTAATTGAAATCGTTTTTGATTGTTTTCTTACTCTTGACATATAAATGTGTCTAGTTCGAAAACGGGATGCGGTATGCTTCATGAAGGCAAAATACTAAAATTAACATGCAGGTGGTTTTACTCTATTGGAAGCATGAGATGCATTATGTTCACTATAGTTATAGTTCACTAACTTTTCGGAAAAACATGACCCACGACCCACGTGACCCACGCGATTTTGTGACCCACCTGACCCATGACCCACGACCGACTTCCAACTCTGCTAACTTCTACATTCTGATTCGATTGTCAAGTTGTAGCGCCATGGTGCTAAGTAAAGATGACCAAATTCCTTTTTTGTAAACCGTGATTCCTTACAAAGTAGGAAACAGGGTCTATAGGTTATCATTCCATTTTCGTATTGCTTTGCAAAAAATAGTTATTGAACACAGCTAACGAGTATTGGAACTCCTTGCTGTCTCCGCATCGAGTGACAGCGTCAAGCCCATATTGTGGCAATTACAGAATCTTTGCCTCCGTTCATCCCATGTTACTTTTTGCAGCGACCGCAAACTTACCGGAGTGGGAATACGGCCGCGGGCTGAATTTTTGGAAATGCAGCGATGATGCTCAAGCGAGTTTAAGTTTTCGATTTGCTATCATGTCTATCATAAGCAGCGCTAATATCATTGGACAAATGTTAACGTTATGGTTCTGTGATGAGCTTCCATAGCACAAATCCATTATCTTCTAGCTAAGAATGATTCTAACAATGGATTTAAAGACCTGTGCGTTCTGCACAGAGCAAGTCATAAAGACCTGTGATACTTGACATGATATTCAAAACATTCTTTGGTAGAATAAGCGAGTGTGAGTCATAAACGCATAATACATTTATGAAAAGCTAGTACAAGTTTGAATGAATTCAATGAATTCAATGAATTCATGAATGATATGTTAAAAATAGGATCCGTTGTTTTCGAGGAATATTCACTTCCAACCGGAAAAAACATTTTTTCATCAGACTTTTGAGTGGTGTTGAGAAATACGTGCAGTATGGTATTTGACATTAAATTTTGTCCAGCGAATGAATATTTAAGAAGTATATCCGGAGTCTTAAGGCAAAGTATGATCAAGATTATCTCAATTATCTCATGATGCTTCAATAGTTCAAAACACATTTTTCGAAACCAGATACATTGACATAGGCACTGCATGTGGAAATAATGCAGGTCTTTCACTTTTGTGATGAGCAGTAAAATACATCTCCAGCATTGAATAAACTAGTGCGAAATGTCAGACCTACAGGTAACCGCAAACATATCGACATCAGGAACAACTACGATTTACGAAACTCCAAAGTACACATGCATTCTTTCAAGTCAAGTTTCAAAAATGTATAGTGGTTGCATGAATATTTTATGAATCGAGAATGAAGTTATATTTTCGAAATTTAAGTATTCATGCTGTACCCTAATTCCTCTATCAAACCCTTCATGCGACTATTATTTTGCAAGAGAATTGAAACCTTCTACATGTCAAATGACTGCAAGTACAAAGCACATCTTTTGAAATTTATTCATAAAACTTAATTCTTGAATTTTTTTATGCAAAATAATATTGAGCTTGATTTGACATGGATGAGCTTGAATGAGTTTGATAGATTAAAGTGATAAGATATAAAAGCTGTATGTAATATAATGCATGGCTATCATTGATAACTTTCTCACAGTGATTTTATGATGAAATCCATTAGGATGTGAAAAATTCTCATGAAATCCTCATCTACCTGAAAGTGGCGTAGTTTATAATGAATTATTTTAATTCATTATTTTGAAAGTCAACCTTTATCCTCATAAATTTAACCCTATTAAGCAGTACAGTGATTGAATACATTTTATTAAATACCAACCGTTCTCAGGAGTTGAGTGGCAGTGGTCGCAATCTGTGTTAAATTTGTCAAAATATCCGTGCATCCACGCACGTGTTATCTGGGTTATCTCATCGTTTATTGCAGACACGGAAATTTTAATTGGAATCAAAGGATAGAAATGAAACTCTCAATGTAAATTTCAACTATTCAAAAAGAACTGTTAAAACTGTGTCCTTGTGTGCAACGACTAAATTAGATGAGTACATCGGAAGTATGATTCTGGTCCGATCTGATATTTCAACGTTCAATCTGTTCTGAATCAGCTGGTGATCCAGTGATCTTTAAGTATCTCATGGGGAAAGATTCGGTAGAAAAAAGACCCTTTCGAAAAGCGATCCAGTCTGATTTTCAAAATGCTCTTGTGAGGGATTGGTGGGCAAAAACTCTATATCTAACTTATATCTTTCGAATAAATAGAGTGAAAAATACCAAAAATTATTGAGAAGGTCCCATTTCATCAAATAATAGATTTTAAAAAAAACTTAAAAACGCCAATTTTCCGGAATTGATCATCCGGAGTTGGGAAATGCACTACTGAAAAAAGGTTTTACTTGAATATGTTGCTGTGTGCAACTTACCAAACAATGTCTTTAGAAATGTGCTTCATACGGAATTTTGCGAGTAAATTGGGTAATGAATGAAAATCATTTCTAAACTATCGCTTCATGACTGTCTCTGTACACATGATAGTCACATCTCACACGAGTACAAATAAAATCAAAGCAATAATTAATATTCACTAGCCACAACTTTAATATTCACTTCTTCATAGCCACAACTTTGTTATCATAGGCATAATCGTAAAAGCAGATCTTATGAAATCTATTACATATGTTGATAAAGTGCTTTCAAGATACTTAAATAAGTTATTGTGTGCTTGTTTTCCAAAACTGTACTTTTGAAAAACAAGCGCTATTTTGGAATTGGCGCAGCTATGTCATAAATTGACGATTATAAAAATAATAAACCAAAGGGAATTATTTTCTTAATTAGGATTGCATTGCATTCTCTTTCTATCTTTTGTCTACAATAACTGATAAGTTGGTGACCATGTGCATCTTCCATTATTTATACAGATTCTGTCGCCACCCTGGACGAGACGTCTGCGCAGTTCATGAATATTTCAATGCATGTTGAATATACTGCTGAATTCCTTCAAATTGATGCATAACTGAATTCATCTACAAAAGCTGTTATCCACAGTCTTCCTCTTTGCAAAAGCGATTAAGTAGCTTTGGTCTATAATGAATGTGAACTTTCGGAAATTTTCACAATTTCCGGTATTGTTGTCTTTAGTTCATTTAATTCATATATATATATATGAAATTCAACAAAATAGGGCCTATAAAAAATCATAAAGATTCAGGAAATTATTAGTAATAGTTAGTAAAATATCAAGCATTCATCATCTTAAGTTACATGATTCATCATTAAACTGGGATGAAAGTGACATAAATTATCAATATAAGTAAGAGTCCAACCATCAGTCCTCTAAAGGGCATCTCTCAAATTAATGCATGATTGAAATACCCAAACTGCGTTTCTCAAATACTAAATGTCTCTTTTGCAGCTATACGTATTCAACGCAGTAAAAACGATGGGCTACTGTCTCATTGATGTATTGTGATTTCAAACACTTATCGAGACATCGGTTGACAAATTGTCAATTTTATTTTTCAAATTCGAATTGCTCATAAGTATTTCATAACCTGATTTGATTTTTCGTGAGGATGGCTAACTTAAACTGGCAATAATATTTGCCGTAGATCGTATGGCTATCTCAGTCTACATGTTAGATGGATTTTTACTTCAACCGGATATCGGTTGATTTGTTAACATGCAAAAGCGCAGATTTCTTTAAGTCAACGTTCACATCGTCAATAAAATATTGTAATGGGTAATTTTCTTGTACACAATAATAGTTGATTGGCCCACATTTTACGTTGGCTTTTATTTCACAAAATTCTGTCAAGTTGAACCGATCACATATGATAGTCAATTCTTCAATAGTTCTCGCAAGTCTATACATAGATGTTACATAGATGTCTCCTGCAATTATGTGGTTTTTGTCTTCAAGTCTCGTGATACTAGCGTCTGTCCACAGACCCCATTTTCAATGATACTTCGATGACAATCAAATAGGCGCGTGCACGAGCAAACTGTGGTCGCGGTCAACCTTTGCGCTTTTTCTCTGGTTCATCCATAGTGCCCAACCTCAGTCTTTATCACCCGTAGCCTCTACCGACTAGGACAAAATAAACTTTTTTATTGTCATGAGAGACACAGCCCACAATCGGAAAGAAAGATTTCTATCTTGAACATAAATGAGTTTGCTACCATGACTGAACTACCGGCATTGTTATTCTTCGATATCATACTCCTCGGTCATGTGTAGATTTTTAATAAATTTTCCATGTTCTGCGTTATTTTGATCTGACCAAACTCACTCAAACTATTAATTAGATAATATGTTGATAATGTAGCTTAGTAAATCGAATTTATTTGTTAATAATGCCTGTTTGACTTGCAATTATGATAAATAGATCTTGCATGTCAAAGTAAAGTCGTTTTAGGAAAGCACACTACTTACACTCTTTGTATGCTACCTACTAAACTGTCCAAACATTTATGTAGACTGTTTCTACTCTATGATTATTCTTCAGGATTCACTAAGCTTGTCGGATCATTCTTATATAGTTCTGTAATATTGTCAGGAAAAATAACCGAATATTTATCATAACATAAAGGATTTCAAGGATTTCTTAGGAATTCATTCACATTCAGAACTTTTCAAGGATTTCACCAAGACTTATTCAGATTTTTTATTGCTAATGTGTTAAAACAAATATACAGAAGAAAAGTGCGTCGCGTATTCTTGACCATTTGTGCTATGAATAACTGGAAAACTAATTGTTGACAAATTGTCAACTGATGTCCGTTTGTCGCTACCTCGAAATCGTGTCCCGATGAGGGTTAAGCCAATAAGACACAGCACCTTGAAGCACAGTTGGAAATTTTATAGTGCAATTGCAATCCATCGGTTAACAGTGTGGTCCGGGAGTTTACTCCCTCTAATACACAATGTTACTTCCTTTGCGATTTTTGAAGGCCTTAAGCACTCGAATACTTACTGAATAGGATCTTAATAATGAGGAATCAGCTCAAGCTCACTCTAATAACAAGCTTTCCATGTTATATTTCAAAAGCTGATTTTAATATTGCCTTCCCACTGATGTGCTTGGGAGTTTCACAAACACTTGCAATTTATATCATTTTCTCTCTGTAGTGACCCGTAGTGACGCTGGGGTTGGACAGTGAACTGGAATATCGATCCCACTATTCTGTTCAATTAATTCAGTGTAATAAATGAGTTTAATGCATTAAAATCGAACCGCATGATCAGTTCAGAGAATTTGCTTGAGCTGATGAATTGCCAAAGATGGCCTGATATTAGTTTATCTTTGTGATAGAAGATAATGGTCATTGTTCATGCATATTGCACAGTTTAATTGTTAGGAGATGCAAATTTCTTAATTGAATATTGCTGTAATGTCAGGATCTGTAATAATAGAGAAGGAACTCACATGAATATCATAACCAAAGTCCAACAATGCACCGGGAATAGTGCAATCGTTGATACTAAGGTTTTAGCAAGTTGTAGTATTTTTGAAATGAATTCGTAGAAATGATTCACCTAAAAATAACCAAAGTTAAACCTTATGACGTGCATCATTAGCCGATTTTGAAGGAATAAATGCGGATGACATCTTCTGCTTCCTCATTTATAAAATCAGTTCCTCATGATCATAGTTCACAAACAATTTCGATGCACTAATGCAATTCATAAATTCAGCACATTATTTGCAACTTAGGCGTCGATCGTTACCACAGTCTTTTTTCCACTGTCGTTTATTCTTGCATCATGAAGTCATGAATTCAAAGCTTAGCTCAAGTGTTTTCTACGCTTCAGATTTCATCAGCATCAGTAGTTTTTATTGTATTTTGGCAGCAAAAGTGAAAAACAGTTGCATGTAGTTCTCAACATCCTGACATTCTGCTAATTCTTTGTTGAAATCAGTCAAAATCTCACAACATAAAGCCTCTTCTAAGCAATATTTGCATATTTGATAAAAAGTAGCAAGTTTTATTTCAACTGTCATTTCCTTTCTCATCGGTGCAGCATATGCATATATCATTGATTTTTCTGTTATCGTAATTATTAAGGCCTACCAGTACACGAGCAAATAATCCTTAATTGAAACAAAAGTATATTGTCTGTAATAGGCCTACTGCAAGAATGATCTCGAGTGCTCAAAATAGCACTCATACTTCTTCCATTCTAATAGAACGCTATTCATTATTATCTCGATTTTCAATATTCTTCTCTTTCAACTTTGTAATTAAGCTGAAGAATCAGAGGTCCTTAACAAACGTAGACGTGCTCAAATCCTCTTCATTTTCATTTATAAACTCGGCTATCTATTTGCGAGTTTGGGGTTTATCTTTTGCACGTGTTTCCAGTCGGCCAATGTGGACATGCTTTCATTCTAAAGTGTCCACTAATCAGGGCAAAGTGGACACTGTTAATTTCACTACCATTACGCGCATTTCGACGCAAAAAGTATTTTCAGCTTGTTCAGCAAAAAAATGCTAGAAGATGGTCCACATTTGAAGCTTATATGTATTAAGTATACAAGCACCTGTGAGTATATACAAACTCGTAGTTTTCATTAATCAAGTTAGGTGAAGTTTCTATAAAACGGTAGCTATTGAATACTATTCATAACGCATGTATCTTATTAGCAATTTTCCTTTTCGTTTGTCTGACTTACAACATGCATAGGTATTCAATGCATGTTTACGTGGGTCCATACGTAGCTTACCTACATAGACACGATTCGTCACAAGCTACGAACAACATTGATAAAGCATGCTATTCCTACTATCGTTCAACATGCCCTTCCACACTTGCTTTTTGAATCCTGCAAGAATGTGAGATTATTTCATCGATTTCTCAGGTTTGTCACTAATGATACCAAGAAGGATAAGTAAATTGTAAAACGTAATAAAATTTTCCGAAGAAGTAAGTTCAGGTTTGGCAATCCTCTGCCGGCTTGTTTTCCTGCTCATTACCCTTAAAACTAACTAATACGTATTACATTGATGTCTATTAGAATGTTTAAGTCAAGTAATCATCACTATCATCTGTTTTATTCGTAGGTGTTGAAGATCCCATAAGTCATCGTTTCCTATACTAAGTTTCCTTCAGCCAGCTCATGCTGACGTGCACCTGTTTTCACATGGTCAGCTAGGTTGCTCGTTGTGTGAGTCATTTTTCCTTACAATAAAGTGCGGAAACCGGTAGCAGCCAAGCCGTCTTTTGGTTCTCTCTTATATACATTGTTGGGCACTTGCGTCCGCAACTAACATTGTTTCGGTTGCTATTGCGTCGCAATTTCTTTAAATCAGGTTGTGGTTGCGGTTGCGGTCGCAATTTAGGTTCGAAAATCCGCCGCAATCGCAACCTTTCGCTTGAACATTTAAACTGCATGTTTTCCTGTAAAACCTATTTCTTCGTTTTCGTCAAAGACCATCAATCTACGAGTATCCCAGTGGTGGGCAACGCGTGGCATATTAGGTGGCCCGCGGAGATTATTTGAATCGCTGAGGTTAAAATAGCCGACTTTGACCTTTAAAGGTGCTTCCTAGGTTGAGGTTGATCCTCTTTAAAATTTGCAAAACGATTAACTAGTGACTCAATAACCTAATTTTGGCACAAGAATATTCATTCAAATGCTCAAACCATGCTCCGTTTGCTATGAATATCTTCTCAGCATGAAGGTAAGGACCATAGCCATCAACTGCGTAAGTGCTAAGTCACATGGTGTTCTGTCTATACCTTGTTGAGCATGTTTCACCACATAATGCAATTAACCGATAAATATATAAAGTAGGCTACGCATGCAGGAATACAACTGCATGAAAATATGTGATTTTTAAAAGTCAAGTATTCTTTCTGGATTTTGTTTGTATACTGCACCAATTCTGTACAGAATAGCATTATCGCACGAGCATTTTTAGGGGAACCTGTGCGTGGTTTTCCAAAGCCGCTTAGGTTTGGGTGTCATCTGCCCAGTGGCGTCGTCTCCGTGCTTGCGAGGCCTTTGCCGCATACCCTAAAATAATTATTTACGCTCATAAAACTAAGGCTCAAAAAGTTTTATTTTTTTGTGCTTGAGAGCATCTGTATGTTTACACCTTTACACACACTTTACAGTTTTACACTACTCTCAAATACGTCCCGAGCCCCAGCGCTCAGCTGTGAACTGCAGGGATCTTCAAGCAATCACACAATGCGCTGGGGATGTGTTCACACCAAATCACAGAGATTTGTGTGATGTGTGGAGCGTGTGCGCTCAGCTCGATCGTCTTCTCCCGATAGAAACGAAAAAGCAAATACACTGCAGCAATGTAAGAAAAGATCTATTTATAAATTCTTAGATTCAGATAGAAAGAGGCGCAAATTTTCCCTATTCGTGGCTTCTCCAAATTTTGGAGAAGATAATGACGCGTTGAATCGTCGTGTCTGCGTTCACCAATGGCTGAATGTCAGATCGGAAGGTTAGAAGCCGCAGAAAGGAGATAGCGATGAAGTTTCTATTATTTGATGTGTGATTCAGTCAGAGATAATGATTCAAGACATATTTTGATATTATGTTTATGGCGGCGATTTCAACAGTGGTTATTTTCTACACCGGCCAGTCGTCCGAGGGATTATGCAGAAAACTCTAGCCATCGTACACGAAGTTTATGGCATTGAAATAAAAACTAAACCACTCTCAAAGGGATAGAATATCAGGAGGAGCACAAAAAACATTTTAGCAGCCCTAAATTTGAAACATGCAAGTGATTGACAAGCTATAATAATCACAACAGAGTCCTGCGTTGGCGAGAGCTTCCTCGAGAGTGAATGTTCTCTGTAGTAATCTTACCAAGGTGATCAAGCGTCATGTGAGAAATCAAAATCACAATTTCATTGTCATTTGACGTTTTAAATCTTGGGAAGACAAGAGTCGCGTTGACGAACAGTCAGCTTAGGATTGCATGCTTATGAGGCTGTTCAGAAAAAGAGGCTGTCACATCGGACTCATAGTGAATCACAATTCACATGCAGAATAGTCAACATTGGGTAGTCTAAGGACTTCAGTGTACCTTTCATTCAAATATCAGTACCTATTTCCCACATTTCATTTTATTATGTAGTCATGGATGCCAGAATGATTTGAATGTTCATGTACTTGTACAAGTGTTTGAAAATTCACTGAAATTAAGATAGTTTCAAATTAATTATTTTATGCAGTTCAATATAGGAATCCACTTTGGAGCGAAGGCCTATGGTCTGGGAGCACGCGACGCCACTGCATGTGCGTAGGTACACTTAGGTGCATGTAGTTTTAACAGTCTCTATTTCGGATTGTGCGATATGTAGGTGAATAGATGTACTATATATTTCCAGACCGTCATTTTTTAATGAAATCTGGTCACATTTTCCAATATGTCCAGATTACCATCATTTGATAACACAAAAAAGCTTCCGCAACTAGTTTAGCCTGTTCACTTTCCATTATTCATACAGATTTTAGAATGTAAAATAGAGTCCTTAAAATTACACAATAAAGAAATTTGAAAATATTTCTGCCTTTTGAAATTGGTGGCCTGCGAGACCCCTCGCGGGCCATTGCTTGTGGTTCTCTTTCCAAACTTAGTTGCTCACCACTGAATTCCAAACTTTTCGCAATGAGAGCTGAGTCGCTTTTAAGCATCTTGAGATTGATGTTCCCATTATTCGTGAAAATTCATAACCATTTTTCTTGTACTATCAATGCAAGTTGGATGGTCGCGTTCGCCTTGACAAGTATGGCGACGCATGAAGAAGACAATAATAGACTTCGATCGATACTATTTGCTGATTGGTATAGATAGATGCATTGGTGAATGAATACATAGATTATTGATGATCCAGTAGTTTCTGAGATGCTTACAGTACAATTTTGTCGTAATATATCACAGTATTTATTTGGCCATGTTAATGATCTGTTTCAGCTCGTGATACGTACCTAACCGGAAAACACAGGTCTGCAAATTTTCATTATAATATGTTATGGATTACGTGTAGTTATCATACGTTAAGTAAGGCGTGCAAAATTTTTCAAGTATTCGAAACGTCAAGGGAAACGTCAACTGAGCTGCGTAATTTTGATAGTCCTGTAATTAGCTTAGAAACTGTGATTACTACTGCATATATGCCGTATATAGATGCTGCTATTGTTGAGCTCGTGGTAATTAAAACATTCTCATAGAGTAGCACCCGAGGAAGCTTGGCTGGATATAAATGATGCGATTCCCCTGTATTCGGTCTTTGATAGTAAGTAGGCCTACATATGTAACCTGCCACCTTAGGTGGACGAATATTACATGATGTGCAGCGCATGCTACACTTTATAGGCCTACTCTACTTGTGATTGTTGTCTCCAGAAGTGAAGTTTGTAAAAAATTGAAGTTGCGACCGTAATTTTGATATTTATCCAATGTTACGATTGCGATTGCGTCGCAATTATTATATAGTTAAATTGAATTTACAAATTTTCACAACCGGAACTCCGGTGCGTCGTCAGGTGTGAACAAAATGTGAGTTATATTCCTAAATCACATTTTGTTCACACCTGACGACCCACCGGAGTTTCGGTTGTGAAAATTTGTGATTAAATTTTTTATTCCTGATGAGCAAGTTTTTTCTAATTAAATGATTTCTCAGGATGGCCATTTTCAAAGATTTTCAAGTATATTGTAGAAATACTACATGGGGGAATCACACCGAACATTACTGCAAAGATTCACAGAACACACAAAACAAAAGTTCAGCGCTGTTTATCAGCATTTCGGTCTTTTTCACAACATCTCACCAACTAAAGACAATCCTGAAACAGCTATTTTGAAATCCCTTTTCAAGTCATCAATCGAACGGAAAAATTCAGAAGACATTATATTTCCAAATATAATCGTGAGATCAACCAAGACCATTGATAATATTTTTTTTCAATTTTTATATGAATATTATGTTTATGTTTGGATGTCATTTTTATAGTGGCCATTTTTCTCAGATGAAAGAGCAATTTCTTGTTTATGTTATCTTGTTAAGAAAGCTATTGAATTTAAATGCACGAGTATGATATATGTGATAACTTTCTTCTTTCTATACTCTGATTCACCTTAATAAAGTGACATGCGAGACTTTGGTGAAGCAAATTGTTTATTATTGACTTCGTTCGAATTTTTCTCAAAATGTATGTGTAAAGAAATGCAAACAAAATTGAAATATGCTTTGTTATAGGAAGCTCTTGTTTAATAGGGAAGTCGAGAAAATAAATCCTCGGTCAAGGCTAGAGGTCTTTAAATGTGGAGGCACAATTCCGCCTTTTTTTCATTACTTCATGACTCATGTTGAATAAATTCATCATTTGGTTTATATCTTCGGTCTGCATCAAGTGATATTGAGCTGTTTTTCTTTTCGTTCTGTCAGCAGTTGTTGTGGCATGTTGACCGGAGCAAGCGGGAAAGTTCGAATTTTTCGAATAATTTTCTATTATTTCATTTTCATGTCTGCAGGTAAATAGAACTAAGCGATATTTAATAAGCAATTATTCCGATCATTTGATCCTGTATTCGTAGTCATGGATCAAAAGATCTTCAAGCAGATTACAACACTTCAGGTCTTAACGATCATTCAAATGGCTGCGCAATAAAACTGTAACAAAAGTGATGTACTTAAGCTTCTTCACTAAGATTCGGACCGGATGAGGTCAGATAGTCAAAAGAATAAATGGCATAAATTTAAGTACTTATAACTTACGACATCAAAAGATGATTCGGTAACGTCATGTCTGGACTGTTATGGTGCATGCAGTCTGACGCACGATACGTAAGAAAAAAGCGATAGCATCACGTTGCATTTAACATTGTGTAGCCAATGTAAGTTGATTGCGTGAGTAGATGTAATGTTTTCAAATGCTGGGGCCAGGGCCACAAGAAATTACCAGAAGCTATAATTGCCTGCTGTTTCCATTTCACACATGCATGCATGCAGAAATTAAAATTTCAGAAATACTTTGAATACCACCCGGGATGACAAAATCTAATACGAATAACAGCTTGAAGACATAATATTCGGTTTCGGTTCCGAATCCGGCTTCAAGCCTACTATTTTCATGTACAAGCCTATACTTAAAGTTTCCCTCGTTTTAAAGATAAAGATTGTGATTAATAAACCATATTTTTGACTCCGATATCGAAAGATGGCCTATCACCAGCACCAAAGTAAGACAAAAGTGCTGCACAAAACACAAAACACTTTTTTTTGTGCTATTTGATACTTATTACATCACATTCTACACTCATCTAGTGTCATAAAAAAGTGAATCTCAATCAAATTTCGCTGTTTTTGTATCCTATATGATCCAAAGTGTAGTTAAAGTGTGAATGATAGAAATGATGAAAGTTTGAGTTAATGCATTTAACTCATCACCATGTAGACGTTAAATTACAGGGAGTGACCAATAATTTGTCTCCTTGTACTACTTTCAAGACATAGTTTCAATGAGATGTAGCACTATTCATTCAAAGCCGTCGTTAAATTTGTAGCAGATTGTATGTATAGCAGGACGCAACAAATCCATTTTTGCCATTTAAGTTTAATCAATATGCCATATTTGGAAAAAGAAACTGATGGATATATATCATAGCTAAAGTAGAGGCGGGACTAATATGGGTACCCTAAGAGTTTTTCAGACTTATTTTTTACAAAAGTAATTCTTTTCGTCCCGGTACGACTCACAGGGCAAGAAGAGTGTATCAGACAACTTTCCAAAAAAGATGGTGGTTCCAGGATTCATTAGAAAAAAATTAGAAGCGATTTTGTAAAAAGTGTCAAAATAACCATATAGCCCAATGCCTTGGGGTAAAATGGGCACTGACTTGGGGCTATATGGGTTTTACGTATATTTTGACTTATTAAATGATGTTTATCAACGGTTTTGTCGTCTGCTATATGATTGGTTCATCAAGATAAGAAATTAAAATGGACCTTGACAGTATCGGCTGCGCATTGATAGTTAATAAAAGGTTTCCTTCACATAACCTGAAAAGTCATAAATCATCATTTTATTCGATTTTGCACTTATCACAAAATAACAAACGTTGCATGAATCGCGTTTTCATTCATGCCACATCACTCATGTGCCCAATTCTTATAAGATATTTGGTGAGAAGAACAATCATCGTGATTTATTGTCATTCGCCACCGATATCATGCATGTACAAGATTACAAACAACACATGGTGGACTCATTCTTGAAGCTGAATAAGGATCAAATTGCTAGCAGATAAGATGATACTTAATAGCCAACTGACATGTCTCGAGCGCTGCAACAGCAAACTAGACCGATGATAAGCTCAGAAGTAAGTTAGGTGTTTATAATGAAAACTTTAAAGTAAGAATTTATGTCAGTTAGTTCGCTATCTAACTTTCCAAAGTAAACTTGATAACAATAGGCCTATCTCTTTCCGACACATTTCATGCTTTGGCGCTTTGCTTGAATCTATCCGCTTTCCATCAAATTCTTGTAAACTTTTTTGCATTGATTCATAGTTCCATTTATGTCTTTATATAAATCTTTCACAGATTTTGGGCATTTCTCTGAAAAACAAGCATGCCAGAAATAATAATAGTGATGATAAAAATGCACTGCCATTTCACTCATATTTTCACACATATTTTAGGAATGGGGCTAGACAAGCATCTTGCTGAAACTATCAATCGTGGGCCGAAATGGAAGTTAGATCGTTAATCTGCATGTAATTACGATGACGGAGCAGCTTTCACCTGCCTCGAACAACCACTCCACACAGAATGAGAGGCTTAGCCAAATAAGCGTCTGATTTCATTGTCCCTACTTCAGCGATCAAATTTATGCATTTTTCCGTTATCGTCTTAGTGCGTGCGCACGTGTGAGCGCGTGTTTTCCTCGAATGAGCTGCGCTGCCGCATGCGGATAAACAATGACCATGACTAGTTCTCTGTCGAATTTGAGGTTCATACGAAAAATGGTTCCTGAGCTAGACGCCGAAGAACTCAAATTATCCATGTTAGTCAGCTGCCCATATTAGTCCCGCCTACCCTACTCCGAAATAAAGCATGATATAATTAATAATGTTTAATATTAATATATGAAGTTAATTAATTTAATTATTTAATTAAACTTGCTAATTAAGCACCTGAAGATATATTGAAAGCGCTAAATTGTTGTTATGGTTTTTTGCGGACAGAAACATCTCTCTATATATTTCACCAAATATTGTGATATAACATTTTTTACATATAGTATATATATAAATATATGTAACTTCTGTAGCAAAACATTTCAATTCTTTTTGTAATTTGTCCCATTTTACTTACTTTGGAGTTGAGCATTGCCCAAACCCTGAAAAGAGATTGTCAAAAGGAAATGCATGGATAAAGCGTGTGTTCACTTCCTCCAAATCGCTTAAACCAAGAGTTGAACAAATGTAGAAAGCTCCGTTTCATTGTTCCGTATAGCAATTGTAGCAATCGAATTTTACGCTTTTGTCAGAAAGAGTTGTCAAATGTTCAAGTCAGTGGTGTATTCACAAACCAATTAAATTTACGAGCTTTGTTAAGAAACGATAACTGACTGTATCTGTGCATCACGTTCACTTTGTCATTGCCCTTACTCTGATCGGTGGAATTGAGAAAACCGTCCTAAATAAAAGCGAAACCGATCTTCCACATTACCATCCTGTTCTCTGTAACTGCATTTCGGATAGTCGGTGTGAGGGTCTTTATAGATATAACATACCTATATACATGTATATATATATATATATATATATATATATATATAAAACACATATATCTGCACATGACATTTTTGTTTACCGAATTTTTCAACGTCTAGACGTCAGAATTCATTTTTTATCTTGTGTTGTATGGTCGTATACAAGTTGTACGGTTGTATGGT
>CAJQUW010009577.1:0-18547 GCA_907163375.1 Prostheceraeus crozeri
AGGTGTGGGATTCGGTGCTGAGCGAAGCGAAGCGCCGAATCCTATACCCTATACTACTGGCTACCCTGACTCACGACCCACCTGATCCACCACATCTTTGACCCACCTGACCCACATGCTGCAAGAGTGAATGATGTGAGTGCAATTTCCTTCTCTAGTATCATCTTTAGTTTCATTATCATTCAAGATTCTAGGTCTATCATGGTAGAGACCTTGTAGTATCAAAATTGCTAAAATTGTTGTTCAGATTTGTTACGAAGATTCAAGTGTATCAGATAACTTGTCACATGATAAATAGACATGCAACCTCATCAAAATTATCTTATAATCAAAGTTCATGTACCGCAAAAGGTTCTAAAAAAATCAAAACGTTTCTGTTTCTTGTTATAATTCTTGACCATCCTTTTTTGTGCTAGCTATTTAACTCGTAGAGGGATGATTAGCTCACTTGAGGGTCTTACAGACTAAATTTCAAATTTTACATTTATTAATCAAATGAAATTAAAAAATAAGATTGGCGCAGGCCTAAATCATTTATTCATGCATTTATTATGTTAGATACTACATGTGTAAAACTCATCCCAGAAAAATCGTCAAACTAATATTTTGTTGCTTCTGATGGCAATCGATTCAAATTTCATTAACTTCCGCTAATGTTAGATTTAAGTAGAAAGTTGTATATTTGATGTAAGAATGACATTCATTGAAAAGCAAATGGAGTGAGCATGCGCAACACTAACAAACGCTGGAATAGAAAATTGCACGAGAACAAGATTATAATTCAAGAATTAGCTTACAATGTACATATAATATGAACTGATTTATTTGAGTGGCGCTACATGTACGAGTACGTTGTGATAGCAATCACTAGCGACATCATGTAAATATTCCTATTTTTATTGATACCAAATCAAATATCAAAACGAAACTTTTTATTGATAAGCTTACGATGTGTCAAAAAATATCTGTTCACAGAGCTCTGCCGTAATAAGTCTGTGTGAAAGGGATAAGTCTATATCAATGACCGTCGTATGAATTTTCGTATTTCAGATTATCATGTATCGCATGTGCAATGAGATGCACGGAACATGTATGATGTGAAAGTAGATTGAACGGCTAAATACTTTAGATATGAAGCATGCATATTATCAAGATATTTTGATATTTCGAAAATATTTAGGATCGGATCAATCTTTACTAGAGATTTACCATTCTAATCTCTACCAGAGGATATTTTCTACGAAAGGCCAACAAAATCGAACGAAGCAAACAAAAGAAGTTCAGCTGGCATTGCAAGAAAATTTTCAAGATGAGTAAAGTCTCTGAACTTGACTTCTTCAATAGCTGTACCTCTGAAATCAAGGTCACACATCATTGGGTATCGTCAGGCATAGCGACAGAGAATCGAGCATACACAATTGTAGTCAAACAACTTCTCTCCACTAACCAACATCTCTCAGTAGACAGCAGCAATTGTTTTCGAGCCTTTAATTTGCGTGAATTCGGCCCCCTTTCGAAACTACATGAGGCTTGTGAAAGTCAATAGTGTTGCATATTTTGACTGTGTGCATCCATCACCCCTTTCACTGACACTGACTCAATCATTCTTTATGAATGATAAGAATACGAATAAATGAAGCTTACTGTATTTGAGATTGTCAAATCTATCATGGGTCAAAATAGTTGGAAGTGGGTCAACGAAGTCTGACCCACGACCCACCTGACCCATCAACTTTCGGAAAAACATGACCCACGACCCACGTGACCCACGCGATTTTGTGACCCACCTGACCCATGACCCACGACCACCTACCTCCAACTCTGCTTCATCGTACAGAGCCATTGATGCGCTGTGGAGTGACTATCCTGTACTGGTAAAACATTTTCATGGATTATCTCAGGATAAAAGATAAAGTTGAACGAAAGAGTAATTTATTCGGGTTCTGTTCCAAACTCATGACAAAAGAGTTCGGCCAAGATCGGGCGCTTGCAAAAGACTGTTTAGCAGCTCTTTCAGAATTGAGTCAAATCCTTCAAAAAAGGAACATGACATTGATGATGGCAAACAAGCATATAAAATAGACGATCGCAGCTCTGAAGAGCATAAAATCTGACGCGACTGACGACAAAAATGCGTTTGATAAAATAAAAGAATCTCTGTGTTGAGGATGGAAATAGTGACTTTTATGGGTATTGATTTGAAAGAATTTACAAGGAGAGCCTCGTACCAATCCTTCAATCATAACCGCTTTATCCAGGCATTAGTTGACGATGTGAGCGCAGACTGTCATCTGAGACTTAGGAGCCATGTGCGAAATCCTTGGAAGTACTATGCCCGCATTGCTGGCCAGAAGATTGTGCGATTCCATGGTTTGGCGGTGAAAAGCAAACCAAACAACTGTGAGAGGTTTCTCATTCCTAAGGCAGGCATTATTCCTTCATTCCTCGAATTTATGTCGAATCCGAGGAAAGTGCCTGAACAAATTCAGAAAGCATTGCTACATGGACTGGCAATGATGACACCAATTAGTTCATCCGAGGCTGAGAGAGGATTCTCCCAAATGAATGTGGCTTCGACCTCTGCTCGATCTGTGCTTTCCATGAAAAATGTTTCACCCCATCTTTTCGCAGGAGTTAGTGGACCACCTTTTCATCTTTGGAATCCAACTCTCAGTCATACGGGCTGGTTGAAGTGGCATCACCATGTAACCTATAATCTCTCAAAAAAACGGGTTGCGGTTATGGAGAATGACTTGTCTGCTGTTGAGAAAGTTTTAGTAAAAACTGTTTCATACATTTTACAATTTAAGATTGTTGCATATTGTCAGTCTGCTACTGAGAAAGTGTATATTTCAAAGATTTTACATGTAGCATGCATGTACATGCATGTATATTGGTAGATATTGTTTAAGTTTTGTCTGATATTAAGCAAATATTTGTAAACAATATTTGAGACATTCTGCCGATTTATATTGCTAAAGTCTTGTGTATTGTTCTGATAGTTTATATTTGTGACATTTTACAGATTCCCATTGTTAGAGTCTTGTGTGTAGTTGAGAAACTTTTTTGGGACATTTTAGAGATTTATATTGTCAAAGTCCTGTCTGCTGTTCAGAAAGTTTTCCAAAATTTCTTTAAAATTTTTTGCAGATTGTGATCCTTTTTATTATTGTTTGTCTATATTGAAATAATTGTATTGAACTTTGAGTGAATATTTGAAAATAGATTCAGAAACGTTTATGACTCCATGTGAACTGGTTTTGAATTCTTTTGCATGTACGTTCACATACTGGCGTCGCGAGCAATACTATTTTTGATGCTTGAATAGATGCATCTACGAGATATTATGTTAGCATATGCATAAATAAATCGATATATTGTTTCATTAAAGTTCTTTCAAGATAGTCCACAGCATCGCATTATGAGTCTAATTGGGAAACCCCCTAGAGATTTACAAATGACTCATGACCCTAAGGATTATGAGCGTTGGATATCGTCTTTCCAAAATTATTTAGCGGTTATAGAGATAAGCACTAAGCTTGACTCAGGTCAGAAACACGCAATACTGTTGAATTGCATTGGGGCGGATGCCGGCCATATAATTGAAGGATTATCGTATGACAGTTCCACTAACCCGTATGAAAACTTGCTCAGACCTCTAAATATCTAAATAACTATTTTATCCCAAAAGCAAACTTGACATACGAAAGATACCGGTTTCGAAATCTTAAGCAGACGGATAAAATACTTCCATTTTTTGAATGAATTGCAAAATGTTGCAAAAAATTGCGACTTTGAGAATGATAAAATTGATTCCATTCGTAACAAAAAAGTATTCGTGACCAATTTATTCTCGGTCTTCAATCAGATGAGCTCCGAAAGCGTCTTCTTTCTGAGAACGAACTTACCTTGGACAAGGCCACGTCTATTGCGATTGCTTTTGAAAGTAGCACTCAAAAGATCGAAGAGATAAAATCCAACGAACAAGGTCGTCCCAGTTCACTGCTTGTTTGCTCCGCTCAATCTCCAAATGAAACACTTACACAAACCCCTGTGCAAGAAACTAATGAAATTAATTTTTCTAAGTCTTGGTCTAATAGACCTAACAAAATGATATGTCATTATTGTCAAAAAGAAGGCCATATCATGAGAGATTGCTTTCTAAGGAAACGACACATCTCAGAATCTGCACCAAATACCCGAACAAACAGAGGTTTCAACAATAATGGGAAAAGTAGTGGAAAATTGAACAGCATTTTTACCATTCAGAACATCACGAGTAGCAAGTCAGGTAAATTGCGTTTTTGTAGAATGTAGATTCTTCGATTGTCACATGATAGGCCTAGCAGACATCGGTGCAACTGTTTCGTTAATTTCCAAAGATTTTTTGAATCGTAACAAACTAAACAGTAGTCTGAGAAACTGTTCACACTCAGCCGAGGGATTTGATAGAAATATGGGCATCTCTAACTTTTCCAAAAGCTCCACTGGTCCTCTTGAAATTGGCGGAGAGACTGTCGAAACTGCTTTCTTGGTGTCTTCATCTATATCGTATGATGCAATAATTGGTATGAACGTGTTAGACAACTTTGGATCTTTGCGGTTGAATGACTCAGGACCGGATTTGGACCTTGTTTTGAACATAGTTCCTAACGTTGCAGACAATTTTCAAGATATATTTGATAAACCGATCAGTAGCTCTTGTGTACCTGTTTCTCCCGATCCTATTAGGCCTATAAGAATTGAACGAAACACTCAACCTTATCAAGATAAGGTCAGACAGTTTTCACCTCAAGATGAAGAGATCATTAAGTCCCAAGTTGATGAATTATTGAAACAAGGGGTAATAACGCGTTCGAAGTCGGCATGGAGACACATGCCCATAGTCGCACCTAAACGGACAGGGGGACATCGTTTAGCTATAGATTACAGACCAGTAGATTCCTCTACAATCCCTGACGCTTTTCCAATTCCAAATGGTCAAGATCTGCTGCAGAACCTTGAAGGATGCATAGTCTTTTCGTCCCTAGATTTTACTCAATTATATTATCAACTACCTCTTTCAAAGGAAGATAGAGAGAAAACTGCATTTTTTGCTGCGGGTGAGTTGTATGAGTTCAAACGCTGCCCGTTTGGATTAAAAAACGCTGTAAGTTACTGTTGCAGAACGATGAAAGACATATTCCGGGGAATTAAAGGATTATCTATTTACTTAGATGATTTGCTGATCCACGCGAGAACGAAAGAATAACATGATGAAGTCCTAAGTCTTGTGTTGACCCGCATTCGGGAAAAACAACATGTCCTTGAATTTAAAGAAATGTAGGCTTTACCAGTCTACGGTCTCGTTTTTGGGATATGTTATTTCAAACGGGAAAATTTCACGCGAAGCTGAAAGAACCAATTCCATCTTGACTTTTCCTACACCTGCAACTGGTCAACAACTTCAAAGGTTTTTTGGCATGACGAATTATTTCAGGAACTATATCAAAGATTACGCTGAAATAACGAAAGAATTGTACACTCATGTCATTAGAAAAATCATTAACGTGGTCTGACAGCACTTTGAAATCTTTCAACGATGTGAAAGAAAAACTGTCCAGTTCGATTCTTGTTTTACCATCACCAGATGAAAGTCTTTCATTACAGGTTGATGCATCCAACGATTGTATAAGAGCTTTGACCGAGAGTCTTTTGAGTCTTTTGAGGCTTGAGTCTTTTGACCGATTCAGGTCAACCGGTTTCTTTTGCCTCTAAGAAGTTAAGTGATGTTGAAACTAGGTGGAGCACAATTGATAAATGTGGGAGTTTGAGCTGTTGTGCGTTGCCGTTCCGTTCGCATATTGGAAGTCTGTGTGTGATTATCTAATCGCGACTTTCCCTCTTCCCGTGCTAACTGCATGTGACGTCACTATTGACCATTAGCTGTGAATAAAGCTGAAACTCATATCACATCAAGTATGACATAAGCATGTTCTATTGAGAAGAGAGCACCTTCTTATTGACACGAATTGCTGTTTTTCCTTGCGTCAATACAAGCTATCACGGCAAAGGCGGGAATGAAGCTAATCGACGCGGTGAAGAAATTCTCGGGCGGCAGAGGAGAAGATGTTGAATTCTGGATGGATAAGTTCCTGCTAACAGCCGAAATCACCATTGAGAATAAGGACGAGAAGACCGATGACCGACTGGCGAAAATCCTACCTATCTTCCTGGAGGGAGCGGCCTACACCACATGGAAGCAGATGCCCCCTGCAAAGCAATCCGACCTTAGCGCAATTAAGGCCGAACTCATGCGAATGTTTGGCCGCTCAAAGCTGCGCGCATGGCAAGACTTGAAAGAAACGAAGCTGATACCGGGAGAGTCAGTAGACCTGGTCGTGGACCAGATCAAGAGCGCTCTTGGCGTCATGATCGGCAACCGAAGCGCAGTACCGGAACAACTCGTCTCGTATCATCTCGTGGACGCACTGCCAAAACAAATTGTACCTCAAGTCAAGGTTCAATGTGGAGAGAAGATGGAGCTGTCCCAGATCATTTCCTGTGCTAAAGCCCTTCTGGCGAACCCATCGGAACTTTTGGACATTGCGGCAGCTGGAACAACCAGCGTCGGAACACGCCAACGTTGGGATCCGCAGAGAACAAACAAACCGCGCTGCAGCGGCTGCAAGCGTATCGGACATCTTCTTCGGGACTGCAACACTATCTGCTACAGCTGTGGAGAAGTTGGGCATCTTCGATCCCATTGCCCCAAGTCTACTGATTCGGGAAACGGACGTGCGGAGGTGGATGTGCCGGATCATGCTGCCCCCGCATCCGCGCATTAATCCGGACGATGTGGATCGATGGACACAAACTGCGAGTGCTGATTGATACCGGCTGCAGCGTTACTTTGCTAGGTGAGCACAGGGCTAAGGGGAAACGTCGCGAGCAGTCTAGTCTGTGTTTAGAGCTGATGAATAAGAACAAGTTGCATACTTGTGGTGCTGTCATGCTCAGGTCTGTTGTGACGGACGATGACGTCGAGTTAGGCCCGGTGAAAGCACATGTTGTTAAACGATTGCCGCTTGATGTCGATGTTGTGCTAGGTTTAGACATTCTATCTCACAAGAGACTCGAACTCGGCTATTGTGAGGGAGAAGTTACGGTTAAGTTCTCCCCAAACATCACCCATGTTACAGCTGCCGTCAGTATCGACGCTGACTGGGCCCCGCAAAGCCTAAGCGTTAGTGATAGCGACTTCACCGCCAGCTTCGTTGAAGGTCGATGGGTAGCTAGCTGGAAGTGGACCGAGGGTGGTAATACCGATAATTTGCATAAAACTCCTATTGACTATGTGAAACCCTGCGATCGGAATGGCTTCGATGCCGAAATGAATTCTTGGGTTAGCGAGGGGATACTAGTAAAGTATGACGCCACTCAGCATGGTGAAATTCAGAGTTTTTTGCCTACCATGGCTGTGCTCCAAGATAAAGGAGATGAAAAAAAGATTCGCCCGGTTTTAGATTATCGAATGCTGAACCAGGTCGTTAAAAGTTTTCCAGGGGGCTCAGTACCTCTATGTTCAGATAGGCTTCGGGAATGGCGGCAACGAGGGTCTAATTGTTCCCTCTTAGACTTACGTAAAGCTTATTTACAAATACACGTGCATGAGTCACAGTGGGTGCATCAGGCCGTTAGATGGAAAAATGAAATATACTTGCTCACCAGGCTGGGGTTTGGTCTCTCCGTCGCTCCTAAGATTATGACAGCAGTAGTAGATAAAGTGATATCACTTGAAAAGGAATTGAAGGAATCTGTCTCCAGCTACGTGGATGACTTATTCATTGACGAAAGTAAAGTAAGCGTCTCTCATGTCAAAAATCACCTGTCAAAGTGGGGATTACTGACCAAGGAACCCGTTAGCTTAGGGAATCCTGCAGGAGTTCGTGTACTGGGCATCCGAGTGAACGATGACTTGTCATGGCAAAGAGATAAAACTATTCCCACCATACCTTCAGGACAGTGTTCTCGGCGTCAAATTAATGGCATCATAGGAGAGCTGTTAGGCCACTTTCCAGTTGCTGGGTGGTTGCGCGTTTATTGTAGTTTCCTCCAACGCTTGACTTCGTTAGCGCAGCTTAAGTGGGATGATAGTGTCACGACGCCAGTTATGGATCTCATTAATCAGATGATGCGGCAGATAGCGACTAATGGTGATCCAGTGAGGGGAAGTTGGCCGGTCCCTGAAAATAGTCCTATTGTTGTTTGGGCTGATGCTAGCAACCTAGCTCTAGGTGTTGTCTTGACAGTTAACGATAAGATAATAGAGGACGCTTCGTGGTTGAGACCACATAACGACACTGGACATATCAATATTAGTGAGTTAGACGCAGCTATCAAAGGGCTTAATATGGCCCTACGCTGGGGTAAGAGAGACATAATTATTAAGACTGATTCATCCACTGTGTATAAATGGTTGACGGCAGTTATCAATAAAACGCACAATGTCAAGACTCGTGCTCTATCAGAAAGTCTTATCAAACGTCGACTTGATACTCTAAGAGAGATTATAGAAACCGAAAAAATCAAAGTCGAACCGCACTTAGTGAAATCTGCTGAAAATATTTCGGACAGCCTCACTCGTGTCCCCCAAAAATGGATACAGGTTATGAGAGATCAAGCAGACACAGCAAATGTTCTATCCGCAGCAGTAGCAGAGGGCGCAGATAATCAAAACCGCAACCTCATGGAAATTAAAAAGATCCACGAAAGGTGCCACTTTGGTGTAGATCGAACCTTGAATCTAGCCAAACAGAAGCTAGGAAATTTGGTTTCTAGGAGGCTAGTAAAGAAAGTCGTCCGTAGTTGTGACAGGTGTGCTAGGATAGATCCGGCGGTGAATTTTAGTTGGGATAAGGGCGCCTTCAGCACTAGTCCGGTTATATGGCAGAACATAGCAGTTGATATAACTCAGTATAATGGGATTCCTTATTTGACTATAATCGACCTTTCATCTCGGTACACTATTTGGAGACGGCTGCGCAATGAGTCTTCATCTGAAGTGTCGATGCAGTTGTCTCAAATTATAGCGGAGTTCGGTCCTCCTAGTTCGGTGTTATCCGATAACGGTACCGTGTTTAGAAGTAGAGATATCTATGAGCTATTCGATAATTGGGAGATTAAACATGTTTTTTCTAGTGCTTATCGCCCGCAAGGCAACGCAATTATAGAACGAGTCCACCGTACTGTTAAGAGATGTGCCAAGCGAGCGAACCGAGATATCGAAGAAGCAACGTTCTGGGTAAATAATAGTAGAGACGGTGAGCGGCAAAGCCCCTACGAGTTAATGTTTGCAGCCACCTCTAAGAAGCCAGGAGTGACTACTGAGCGTAAACACATCCAGCGGGTAGGCCCTGAGCAGGTTGACTCGGAAGAAAGTTCAAAGTATGAGGATTTAGATAGAAATCCCTTCAGTATTGGCGACAGAGTTTACCTGAAGAGTGTTTCGGGGAGGTGCGATAGTACTTGGTCGGGTCCCCATCGGATAACTAGCATCTGTTCTAGCGTAAGTGTTATTCTGAATGAAGATGGCGTTGCACGCCACGTTTCACACCTAAGGCTAGTCCCTGGTGAGGAGTGTACGTTAGATACGTTTCCTACATACTCAAACAGTGATGAAAGCGGTTTAAGCGGTGAAGATGATGAGGATAATGAGGCCAGTATTTTACGTCGTAGCATTCGCGAGAGGAAGCCGCCGGATAGATTCGGTGACTTAGTGATGTGGTGTGCGTGTGAGGTCTGTCGACCTGGGGGGCGTGTGGGAGTTTGAGCTGTTGTGCGTTGCCGTTCCGTTCGCATATTGGAAGTCTGTGTGTGATTATCTAATCGCGACTTTCCCTCTTCCCGTGCTAACTGCATGTGACGTCACTATTGACCATTAGCTGTGAATAAAGCTGAAACTCATATCACATCAAGTATGACATAAGCATGTTCTATTGAGAAGAGAGCACCTTCTTATTGACACGAATTGCTGTTTTTCCTTGCGTCAATACAATAAAGAAGCTTACGCCATAATTTGCAGCATTCAAAAGTTCAGAAATTTTTTGTTGAGTCGACGATTTCTCGTTTATAGTGATCATCGACCATTACAGTATCTGTTTTCGAACGGTAAAGTGAGTCAAAAAGTTCAACGTTGGAGAGTAGCTGTTAGTGAATTCGACTTCGATGTTAAATACCTTCAAGGCTCCGACAATGTAGTTGCTGACTCTCTTTCTAGAATGAATATGATTGCGGAAGTTGATGAAAATCTAGATTTATATCTACGTGACTCCGAAATCCTTAGTGCACAGAAGAATAATGACGAATTCCGGAAACTTTTTCATTCAGTATCGAGAAATGATTTTCAGAACAAGACAGGCATTACAAATAGCTTATGGTCACTTCGTAAACAATTGTGTATTAAAAATGAGTTAATCTGCTTCGGTGAACGAATATTGATCCCATCATCATTAAAAGCAAAGATTCTAACATCAGCCCATTATGGCCATCAGGGTATTGATAGCATGCACGAGAAGTTGTTGAAATCTTATTTTTGGCCCGGTTTGAAGTCAGATATTTCTCAGTTTTGTAAAAGTTGTCGAGTATGTTCGCTTGTTAAACCGAAATATATAAATGCTCATCTCAAACCTTATCCACTGGATTCACCCATGCAACTAATAGCCGCTGATTATGTTGGTCCCTTACCTGTCAGTGTTGGATACCGTTACATGTTAGTCATTGTGGATTGTTTCTCTAGATTCCCAGAGGTTTACCCCGTCCGTGATCTTAGTGTTTCCACTTTAATCAACTCTTTTCGAGATATGGTTTTCCAGATGCGCTAATAACTGATAGAGGGACGCAGTTCCAAAGTAGAGAATTCCAAGAATATTTGTCCAGGTTCCACATTAAGAAACTATCAACAACCAGTTACAGACCTAGCTCGAACGGCATATGCGAGTGTTTAAATGGTACCTTGCAGTTGAAATTAAAAGCCTTATTACAAGAAACGGGAAAGGACCGAAATAAGTGGGCTGAGCTACTACCAGTCGCCTTTATGGCTATTAGAAATGATCCTCACAGTACAACTGGCTATACCCCATCAGAACTGATGTTCACTTTTAGAGTAGAAGATTTGTCTTTTCAAGAAATGAGCAATAGATACCTCCCACACGCTATGATTTCTAAAGCAGCAACTAATATAGCGTTTAGGAGAAATGCGGCGGCACAACGCCACCGAAGCGAAAATCGGATTTTTGAAGAGGGATCTTCGGTTCTGGTTAGAGATCCACATCATGGTAAATTGGAGCTTGTCGGACACGAAGCGAAGGTTGTGCGGAAGATCCGCACGTCGTGGAGGTGGAAGATGGACGAAGAACAACAAGGATGTCATTAAGCGCGCGACTATCTCCTATACCGGATCAAGCGGTTCAGCCAGAAGCGATGTCTCCATTGCCGGTACATCAAAGACAGAACCTGCAGAAGTGACGAATCGAACTCTTGCACCTAGTTTGTATGATCAATGTGCGCAAACCCGACCTCCCAGATCTCGAAGACCGTCGAACTATCTTTCAGACTACCTTTCTTGAAAAGGGGAGGAATGTGATCCTTTCTATGATTGTTTGTTTGTCTATATTGAAATAATTGTATTGAACTTTGAGTGAATATTTGAAAATAGATTCAGAAACGTTTATGACTCCATGTGAACTGGTTTCGAATTCCTTTGCATGTACGTTCACACAGATTTAGATTGTTAGATGTTGTTAGTATCTTCTTCTGTGTTATTGAGAAAGATCTTGTTACATATAAATGAATATTTTTACAGATTTAGATTGTCAGAGTTGCATTCATATCATTACACAGATCTGATCAAACAGTTTCTTGATATGCCTAATAATAATCCATATAAACAAGTAGTGTTAAATGTCTTTGCAAAAAATCAAAACTATTGCATATAAGTTTTATGAACGTAAATAATTATTTTTGAGTATGCGGCGAAGGCCTCGCAGGCACGGAGAAGACGGCACTGATTTTATGATGTACGAATAGTGTCTTGTATAGAGTAGGTATATCAAGGACTCCGCATTTATTAAATCCCAAATGTGTATACACTTTCGATTTTATTGAATGAACTCATGGGAGATACAGGGGGTATTGTTGCCAAATATGAGATATGCAAATCGTTGCAGTTTTGCAGAAATTACAGCGGAATTGAATGATCATGATTGTAATTCAGAAGAAATGACGGTATTTCACATATTCTCGTGACAGCCTTGGAGATTCAATGTTTGCTAAAATATCAATTCGATGGGTTCGGTTCCTTTTACTTTCTTGCTCAACCTCAAGAGTATTTTCTTGAGCGTGATCATCAGTAATGGGCAAAAGACCGTTCCAAGACACCATAAAATTCAAAAAAATAGTATCTTTAAAAACGACATAAATTCATGAATTTTGTCCCTTTTTCAGGTTTTTAAGACCTAAATTCATAAATTTAGACCATTTAAAAAGTACCATTTTTTCAAAAATGGTATTTTTAAAAACGACATAAATTCATGAATTTGAACCATTTTCAGGTTATGAAGAAAAAAACCGTTTTTAAAAATACCCAATTTTTCAAATTTTTCAAAATCTCAAATTTGAGAATTACAATTTTTACCTTGAAAATCATGACCGTTCCAGGACAGCGAAAAAATCATAAAAGTTAAGAATCTCAAATTTGTGAATTACAATTTTCACCCCCAAAATCATGACCGTTCAAGGACACCGAAAAAATCACAAAAGTTAGTATTTTTAAAAACGTCTTTTAAATCCATTTTTCAGGTTTTTAAAATATGAGATAACTAAACTTATGTGTCTAAAAATATTTCTTTAAAAATGGAAGAAACAAAAGTGGATGAAACAAAAGTGGAAGAAACCGCACGAATATATCCTTCGTTATCTCAATTAAACTTTTACGGAGCAGAGTGACTTCTTTCTCTCTCTCTCTCTCTCTCTCTCTCTCTCTCTCTCGATCCTTTCTGTTACAGGAATATTGTATTCACAATGACATGCATTCTTTAAAACAGTTGCTTGTCTTCAATGAGAATAATTCCCGTATGCTTTTAATAGAATGATCTTGAACGCTAATGGAAATTTACACCAAAATGGTTCTGGTAGCCGGAAAATGTGTCAAAAAGTTTGTCGACATAGCTGTCGATAAAAGTGCCGACATGGTTCGAGAGTCGGTGTATTTTTCCATTCAAAATAATGTCGCATGAATGAATGTTATGGAAACGAAAAGGAACAGAAATGCTCATTCATTTATCTTCTCTCTCATATGTCTATTGTGTTTAGATTGTATTTGTTCTTTTGTTTTCATAGTGTGAATGAGATTTCACAACCCGCATCATGCGCTATTGTCTGTGATTTCCTTCACCGCGTATCAGCTGACACAATTTTAGCAGCTGCTATACGCCAATTCTTTTGAGAAATTTCTGAAATAGATTTTATTTCATTTAAAATGAGTAACATTAGAGACTTCCTAAAAATATACGGTAAACAAACCACGACAAATTTCGATTTAAATAAGATCGCAAATCGATTGGGAATAAAGAATTTTCACCTATTGATGAGAAATGAATTGCAGTTGATTAAAGATGTGCGAAACACTAACTCCGCTAATAAACTGATTCCTTACAAATGTAACGTTTTAATTTAGATTAAATTAAATCATTTCAAAATCGAATAAGTAGTAAGGAAAGTCATCATTAGAGAACAGTTTTAAATCAATAACCCCCCTTCTGACTAAGTAGTAAGGAAAGTCATCATTATGGAACAGTTTTAAATCAATAACCCCCCTTCTGACTTCTAGGGGTCCCTATAAGAAATTTTTTTATTATAAAATGAGCCACATAAATGAGTTTTTAAAATTATATGGAACACAAACAACAACGAATTTTGATCTAAAGAAAATCGCAAATCAATTGGGAATAAAGAATTTTCACATATTGATGAGAGACGAATTACAATTCCTAAAAAATAAGCCAACAATAACTATAAATTTCATAACAAATCTTCATACGTCAGATCAAAAAAGTGTACATTGGTCTGCATGTATGTCTAATAAAAATGGAGATAATTACTATTTCGACTCTTATGGATTACCTCCAACAAACGAAGTTAAAAAATTACCTGGCAATGGAACTTATAATACACTTCAAATTCAAAAACCGGGAACTACTTATTGTGGTCAATTATGTCTTTATGTTTTGTATAAATTACAAAAAGGAGTACCATTTCTTGATATTATGTTAGAATTGAAAAGGGAATTTAATTCCCGAAACGTTAGTTCCAATTACTGTAATTAAAAATCAAGCGAAGCTAGCTAAAGCGCCACCTAAAGGTTAAAAATCGCTTCGTTGTAATTCATTTTGATAAAATCGGCCTCTGATATCCTCATTATCTAAATCTTTAATTTCATAAGTAATCGGATAAGTTTGATTTATTTTACAAACTTCAAATATTTCTTTAGTCCAATAGCCAACGAAGCCTTTTTCAAATTTATTCTTATACTTAAATATTCTAACTCTATCTCCAATTTTAAATTTCGGCTTAAGTTTCTGCAAATTCGGATTACACTCATTTGAATAATTATTTTCCAATATTTTCTTTCGGATTAAATCAGGGTCGTCAGAAGCATTCTTTGGGGTTTCTTCAATACTAGAATGAACTTTATTATTGTACTGCTCTACAATTCCTGGCAATATCTTCAACCATTTCTGATTTCTTTGCTCAGTAAATTTCTTGAATAATTTATTTTTTAACGTCCGATTGAATCTTTCTATCACTACGGCCTTCCCTGCATTTTCAGTTGAATAAACAGTTTCAAATAGTGGCTGAACGTTTCGGTTATAAAATTCCGACCCTTTATCAACAAACAATTTCCTTGGCTTTCTGTTACTTTCTTTAAAGATTTCTTCAAACGCATATTTAACTGATAGACCACTTTTGCTTTTTAAAGGCTTTACCCAAGCGTATCGTGTATATAAATCTATAACGGTCAATGCGTATTTGTAGTCCCTTTCATTCGGCATATGAATAAGATCAGCACTCCAAATATCATCTTTATTAAATACTTTTACTTTCAATAAATATTTAGGCTTTCTATATTCTTTATGAATTTCGGACGCATAGCGTCCTAGGTCATTCGACATTTCAGACGCGTAGGTTCGAGCGTTGCTCTCAGACAGCTTTGCTGTCGTTTCATTTAAACCCTGACCGAATAATATTTTAGCTTGAAAAGCTTTCTTAACAAACATTCTTTCAATTTTTTCTCTAAATATAGGATTTTGAATACTATCTAATTCTTGAATCATCTTCTTATCAGCTGCATGTCGAGAACTTAGATCATGATTTCGATAAGCTAAATCATGTCTATAAGCGGCGGCATCTAATCTATTAATTGGTTCTTCACCTGGTTTCGGATTATTATTCTCATCTAGTCTTATATCTAATCGAGTTCCTGGACCGGTATATGAATGACCAGGAAGATGTTTTTCTTTCAAATATTTACTCCAAATAAATCCAGGAAAGTTTTCTAATGTTTTTTGTATGTCGTTACCTTCATAAATTTTACAATTTGAGGTTTTATGTACTTTTAAGAGATAATTCAATAAATCTAAATTAGAAATTTTTAATTTAATTAAATTTTCGGAATTTGTAGAATTCATTTAAAAAGATAAAATAAATGTTTTACCTTATGGACCAAAGGTCCTGAGGTTATTACTGAATCATACTAGGACTTAGATATATTCCAGAACCATCTTTAGTTTCTTTAATTTCAATTAAATCATCAACATTGCGGAGAATATTTTTAAGAACTCGTTTTCCTTCATCAACCAAATTTAATTTACTAATGAAATTATCTACTATTCTTTCACCCCTCGCAACTTTTTCTAACTCTCTATTATGTCGTTTTTGTTCTTCTAATGCTGCCTTCTCTGATTTATTTTTATTTACTTCCTGGACAATACCAGCTGTCCCACCTGCAACACTTCCTGCTGCTGCTATACCTCCTATTATTAGGGGAATTAATGGGAGAATCCCGCCATTCTTTTTTTCTTGTAATTGAATATTCTCTATCATTGGTTTACTTATGTAATACTTTTTTTTGTTAATCGTAATAGTTTTAGGGGTATTTTTGTCAATGATGTTACGTAGTTTTAATTCAACAGTTTTATTATTATTATTACTTTTCGCTTGCGACATTTTTAATAAAAACATTTTAAGTTACCAAAAATTTTTAATCTATTCTAGTTATGAAAAAATCTTAAGTTAAGAATTTTTAATCTATAGTAGTTATGAAAAAATTTTAAGTTACCAAAAATTTTTAATCTATTCTAGTTATCAAAAATTTTAAGTTATCAAAAATTTTAATTATCTTATCGGAGCGAAGCTCCTCGAGGCTTCAGCCTATCCTAGCCATCTTTCCATTAAGAATTTCAATAGAATATTTTACATCCTCTAGCAATAAACCATAAGCCATCAATGAAGTTGTGGAATCTTTTTTTTCAATATTAATTGTTACATCACAACCAGTCTTGATAATATCTTCAGATTGTGCACTTAAATCGAAACAGAAAACATGATATAAATGTCTCCAATCTCCAGGAGTTAGTTGTGGTTCAACTCCAAATTCTATACAAAGATTTCGATAAGAATCATATCCTTCCATAAATTGATTATTGGTATCATCGAATCTTAATGGATCAATTGGATATCGGGTTTGATTTCATGAAGCTTGTAAACTTCGAACTGTATTAATATGGAAGAGATTGTTGTTCTTATCAAAACTTGGAGAATTATTTCTTTGAAAAGTTAGTAATAAAATATCTTGCAGTATTCGAAGTTCTAGTAAAATGCCAGTTAAATCTTTGTTCGGGAAAAGTTACTGAACTAGCAGTACGCTTTAGAAAATTTACTGGAATTGGTTTGTTAGTATTTAATCTTTTTGCAATAGCTGTTTCAACCTCTAAACTAGGAGTAATATGCTTAATCCACCATTCAAGTCTATCAATTTTTAAATATGCTTTTTTTCCTGTCTTACCAAAAAAGATTAATTCATTATTTGCTGTGCGATGAATTATTAATTTAAATCTTAATTGATACGATATTTTATCATAATCTAAATATCCGAATAATGGAGACAATGACCAATTTACTGTCTGTTTCCTTTTCTTGGTAAATTCACGTCTTTTTTTATATGCACTATTGTTTGTTTTATTTAAATGTTTTGCAATATTTTCTACATCTTTCGCAATTCCTGCGGCATCTGTTCCAGCGTGAGTTAAATCATCAACAATTATACCATCATTAGTATCAGGAAACCAACCTTCGATTTCATACTTTTTATTATTTTCACCAATTGTTACAAATCTAAGCATTGTATCAATTACACCTGGAGAATCACTTATTGTTTCTATATTTTGAGTTGCAACATCTAAACGCATTTGTGTAGATAATCTTGGAAAAAAATTATTCTCTAGTGCAATATTATCGGTTTCTGGTAATGGTGTTGTAAAATTGGCATCAATATATAAAGAATATTCACAGTGTAAAAAGGAATCAGGTAAATATAAATAACTTTGTTGATTATCAACTTCAAAAATTAAATCTCCTCCAGTATTTACTCTACTAGAAGATCCGGGATTCATAGCAATTCTTATATAGTCATTCTTTTTTTGATTATAACTAACACCTGGTTGTTTATCTAATTCAAATTTATTTTCAATTAGCGAAGACATTTTTATAAAAAATAATTTGACTTTTTTGTTTTTTCTCACACACAGTAAAAAGTTTACTAAAATAATTTTACTAAAAAAATTTTGTTAAAAAAAAGTTTGCTAAAAAATTTTATTAAAACACAATTTTAGAATTTTACTAGACCAGCTCCGCTACAGCTTTGCTGGTTAGACCGAAGGTTGCTGTTAACACCATTACCTCTTATTTCTTCAATTGAACGTTTTATGGCTACGCCTGTTTTCTTCGCCTGTTTACTATCAGACGGAGCTCCGCTCCTCAAGGTTTCATCCCCCACAGCTGTGTTAGCAATTTTGTTTTTTGTTTCCTCTGAAAATTTGTTTAATTTTTTTAGCTCTTCAGAATCATTCCTAAGTTTACGAATAGCTTCTAGTTGTTTTAATTCGTTTTGAGACTTAACAGCATTTGATATTGCACTAGCTGTACTACCTATAGCAGCTGCTCCTTTTGCAACAGATGTAATCAAATCTTTATTATTTTTAATTAAGTTAACGATACTTCCAATACCAGAAAAGCTGCCAGCTCCTTCCGTGTGAACTGTTTCTCTATTATCATGATGATAAACAGGATTCATACGTGGTTCATGAGCAATTCTTTGATTTGAAGCAAAATGTTTAAGATTGTGTTTATAAATTATAGGCATTTTTTAGGAATAAATTTGACTTTTGGGAAAAATATTTACGATTGGTTAGTAACTGAGGACCTTTGGTCCGATCGGCTAAAGCCTCTGAAC
>CAJQUW010009578.1:0-24741 GCA_907163375.1 Prostheceraeus crozeri
TAGGGCCCAACCTAAATTCACGATTTCACGGCCGTGACATTTTCCGTTGAAATCAGCAACCTTCCGTGAAAATGTGCGCTTGTGTAAAATTCTGCGAAAAAGTTATTTTTTAAGTATTTATCAGAAATTTATCATGTTTTCAAACAACCTAAAATGTATTGTGTATCTTCGTGGGTTCCTTTTCGATGTTGACTTAGATGACTTGATTCACAAGCTACAGAAAAGAAGATTCAAAGTTCGCACTCGTGTAGCCAGATTTGATTGAGGTTATTGAGGTCCATTGTTTAGAGAGAATTTTGACAGCAGCTTCAGGGAAAATAATCAATAATCCTCTTTGGCTTACTTTGCATAAATTCACGGCAAGAGGATGCACGCGTCACACTCACTCGCACGCGTCTTTCCTCACACTCACACGCAGAAGCAGTGATGAAGTGTGCGATGGCCAATGGGGAAATGAATAGGGTAGCAATGAAACACCAATCGCGTGAGGTGAGTGGAACGTACGGTCGAATTCATCTAGCTCGTAGTGTTAAAAGAAAATACATAGTACGTATTTGATATTTGTTGTTTAATCGCAGCCAAATTTTGAAATCGGTTTTTAAAGTGCATTATGTCAACAATGAAGAAAGCTAAGCATGTCTCTTGTGCAGATCGAGCTAGACAGTAATCCAAAAGGAACTTTGCATGCCGATTCTGGAAAATTATTTTGTTCTTATTGCAACGTAACGCTCGATCACACCCGGAAAGGAAGTATTGACAGACACTTAGAATCATCAGTTCATATTTGTAAAAGAAAAGCTAGCGAAGACCTACAAGAGAAAAACACAAAAAGACAGGCGACTGTTGCTGGAATGTTTTCACGTCACACACAGGCTCGAGATGAACGTAATGTGTCTGTTTATGAATTGGTTGAAGCATTTACGGCAGCTAATATTCCTTTGGAAAAATTAGATCATCCCTCGTTGCGCAAATACTTACAAAGCCATGTTACAAACCTCGGGCTTTTACCTGCTTCTCAGCACTTGCGAACGGACTATCAAACGAAGGTCTTTTCCAATCACAAACAACAATTGAAAGAGCTTCTGTCTGCAGCACCATCCGTTGCAGTTGTTACTGATGAAGCCAGCGATTCTCAGGACAGGTCTTGTCTACATATTCTCTTTATCCCAGGAATTAAAACTCCACAGGCTAGCCTCACTGCTTATTTGGCTGAAGTCGTTTACCTTAAGCAAGTAAATGGTGTGACTGTGAGCCAAGCCGTACTCACGTGTCTAGCGAACTTCGGAATTTCCTATGATGACGTCAGTGCTGTCGTTACTGACAACGCGTCTTATATGTTGAAAGCCTTTGAGAAGATGGAACCAGTTTTACCAAACGCTATTCATTGCACGTGCAATGCGCACATTATCAATCTGGTTGGTGAGACATGGCAAAAAAACTTCAAATCTGTGAACCGTTTTGTGGCCTTGTTTAAGTCTATCTTTACTCACTGCTCTGCTCGAAAACGTCGATACAAACATTTCTTAGCTTTGGAAACTGGCTCTGAAGTTTCGTTACCTCCTTCCCCTGTGGTTACCAGATGGAACAGCTGGTTCAGGGCGGTCATCCACCATGCCAAATACATCCAGTACTACAAAGATTTCATTGCTAACGAATTGGAAGTCGGAGACGCAACAGTTGCAATGACTGAAATCAATGAGCTTTTTCAAGATCACAAAGGCATCGCTGAAGATGTCCAATTCATAGCTGCAAATGCGCTCCGACTCGTGGATTTGTTGACATGGTTTGAATCCAGCCATGTTCACATTCACTTGACTTACAACAAAGTGATGGATTTGCTTGCCTGGGCATAGTATGAACAAAACATTGCCACCGAGAAGTACAAAAAAGTTTATGAAGACACTGTCTGCAAATTAAGTCAGTCCTACAGATGTGAAGGTCGTCGATTTTCTCAACCTGGACTGAAATTTATGAAGTCTGTGCGGGTGTTTGACTTCAAGCAAGTATCTCTCCTGCCATGCGATGAACTGGTGCAGATCATACCCGGAATGGATTATCGTCGCGTCATGGCTGAATTCGCAGCTTACAAAGAAATAGCTGTAAGCACTCCAGCTGACACGTCCGTGACATCTTTTTGGTTTGCGAGCAGTGAAAGATTTCCATTGCTGAGTCGGCTGGCGCTGAAGTACTTGTCTGTGCCGAACAACAGTGTGGATGCCGAAAGAAGCGTCAGTCTTTACAACAATGTCAACGCTCCACAGCGGCAGGCAATGTCAGCGAGCAATTTAGCCAGCCAAGTGATGGTTTCAAAGAACTCAAAAAACTGACTCAATTAAATGCGTTTCCTATTTGAAAAATCTTGTTACTCTGTGCATGAATATAGCATTCTTATTTTTGCGGTTGTTCAATGTTATGCGTTTTAAGTCATACCGTCGTTTGTTGTCATGTCTCGAACGTTCTTTTACCGTTAACTCTTATCCCGTGAAATTTCCGTGAAATTTGGTCTACTTCAAAAAATCTTCCGTGAAATCACGATTTTTTTGCCGTGAATTAGGTTGGGCCCTACTCATGTGTGAATTACATACTTAAATTATGCTTAAAGCAATGTAAAACATAAATAGAATAACTAAAACACAATCTAAAAAGTCTTTAAAAATGAATGCAAACTGCTTTAAATTGAACTCAAACTGTTTTAACCCCTTAACGCCGGATGACGAGTTAACTCGCTAACTATATGCGCGACATACCAGTTAACTCGTCATTTTAATGTGCTATGGAATTCATTTCTATCCGTTCTGCGCATTTCTTCTATCACATAATTTTAAATGTAATGATACTTTTTGTCATTCTACATAATTCTAATTAACAGCACAAACATTGGCAGATATACTGATAGCCTTCTTCTTAATAGGGCCGTGTTTCTTTTTAGCTGATGCAATATTTTATTCACAATGGAACGCCCACCAGTAGGCTATAAAAGCGTGTGATATATGCATGTTAATAATGACGTATTATTTAGTGACAACCAAGGCGTAATATGCAGACAGAATCATGTGATTCCGATTGCGCGAGCAGTAAGCAAATTGTACTAATTGTAGTACTGTGAGCCATTCATTGCAATATGTATCGACCACGGCGGGGTGGCAGTTGCTAATAATGCTAGCGGGCGGTGTTAGAATATCAACCAATCACGTCGTCAGAACATCAACCAATCACGGTGTCAGAATATCAATCAATCACGGTGTCAGAACACCAACCAATCACGTTGCCTTAACAGTCAGTAGCAGTTCAGTAGCAATGAGATGACGTACTTGTTGATTTCTAGATACTGCATACCTCAAAGTCACTAATCATTTCATCTGCAGGTAATCGAAGCGGAGGTTGAAGCGCAGAAAGCGCGAATTGCCCGAAAGCGCCTTCTTTTAGATCGCGTCTGCCACAACTGGAACTGTGTTTCCAGTAGCACCATTGTGCCTTCAGTCTGTCCTGAAGCACAGAATGGACATTGTGTGTTGAGTGAACCAATCATGGTACCTCTCGACTCTCCGTCGCCGATTGTGGCTCATCATCGGCTTCGGAGTACAGAGAAAGTGTCGTGTCAGTCACCACTGCAGGACTTCCGGCTGCATCAAAGGGTCTGGAAGCGACAATGGATCATCATGGTTGAGATGAAGAGAACTGAAAGTACGCGGAAGTTAACAGTAAGTCCTTTCCGTATCGCTTTGGCTCTTTTTAAAACTAGACCGGCTGACCTGATCTGCTGCAAATTTTCCTTTCGACGTATGTCATGAAGTCAATTTGCTTTTCATTTACTTTTGAGCGGAACTTTTGCACAGCAACACAAACATTCCGCGACACACCGCACAGGAACATAGGGGCCTAAGCATTCCGCGTCATTTTCCGTACAGCAACATAAACACTCCGTACGGCAACACAAACATTCCGTCATTTTCCACACAGCAACGCTAACACTGCGCGACACTCCGCACAGCAACAAAAACATTTCGCGTCATTTTCCACACAGCAACATAAACATTCCGCGTCATTTTCGACACGGCAACACTAACACTGCGCGACACTCCGCACAGCAACATACACATTCCTCGTCATTTTCCACACAGCAATATAAACATTCCGCGACATTATTCGTTCAGCAATATCAAAATTCCTCTTCATCTTCCTCCACACAGAAGTATCAGAATGGCGCTTCCATTTCCGCACAGAAATATCAGAATGCCGCTTCAATTTCCGCACAGAAATATCAGAACATCGCTTCATTTTTCACGCTGTCATTCTGGATGTACATGAGTGTGGCATGGATTTTCATCGACTGTTAAAGCTGCACTTTGAAGCAGTCTGCGGTTTTAAGAACTTGGGTTGCAATTAAAAATTTCTGATCAAAAAGAAAAAGTTATGACGGATCAAGAACACGGATTTCAAATAATCAATAAATGGTTGTTTCACACTCAGATATTACTTGTACTTCGACATTAATCGGTGATTGAAGACAGGCATTGTCATAGGAGGATTCTTCTCTGTTAGTGGCTGATTGGAGGAATCTTTTCTGTCAGTGGGTGATTGGATGAATCTTTTCTGTCAGTGGCCTATTGTAAGAAGATGTCTCATCGTATAATTCTTTCCGATTTCAAATAAACATATGCCTCAGCTATTACTATCATTGAACAGCTATTACTATCATAGAAATTAACAATACCATGGAAACAATGCCGCCATCTCACTTGCAATTCTCTTCTTGAAAATCCTGTAATTAGGTGTCAACAACTTCCACAACCTACTTAGCAAATAGTTTCACTATGATACAATGTTTTAGATTGAATCTGATCTACAAACCATAGATTTTCCATGTGCCATCATTGTACATAGTCAAGATATCTAACTTCCATTGTAGTGTACTATTATCCACTTCTATGATTACTATTTGGATATCTTGATGAACGTTACGAGATTTCTACATTGTACATGTCTGCATACCGCTATTTATGCATGATGTTTTTAATATAGATTTAATATATTATCAATACATATTAAAAGTTGAGGAAATTTGTATGAGGTAGCGTTATTTACATTATACTTATGTCTTCAATCATGTACTCCATACTTTCTTAAATTCAATCACTAAATCAAAATTCCATGCGTTATCATGTGTGCATTTGTGAAACTTTAAAAAGCTTGTAAACGTCATTCAATCATCCACCACATCTCATTCTCATTGTTTCCGTTCCTGCTGAACTTCTTCATTCTTGGAAATAAGTAGCATTTGGTTGAATAATTTTTCATTTGCCGAAAAGATTAAGTACAGTGGCACATGAGCAGTCCATAATAGCAACGAAAACGCTAAAGTCATGAGCAAGACCCACAATGTCCGAAAGTCACAGTATCTCGTTTATTGATTACTCCATTTGAAACCTTGGATGTAGGGAGACAGAACTTCGACATCAGTTTGTTGATTTCTGTGAAAACTTACATCCTCCGTGAAAGAGAATCGATGATAGTTGCGATAAATGGGAGGTGAGTCATCTTCTGGATGCTACGTCGGTCACGGAAATCTGTAGAACATTCAAGGAAATTCGTCGGATTCAAACAGGTCAAACCATTGGACTTATCTGATAATCCCAAATAAAATAAGTCGATAGCGTAATCGCCTTGCTGATAAAATCAGCATGAAAGTTTTAATAAATAATCCTTGTGAGTCTTGTGATTCAAATTGAGGTGATTATGCAGTGCACCCTGTTTGAAATATACCCGCCCGCCAGATTCCTGTTTCCAGACTAATCGCCTTCCATGTAGCATCGTGCACACACAGTCCTTGAACTTCCCTTGCTGTTTCAATTAATCGAATGTTAGATGGATGAAGGTAGTCCTGATGTAAACAAGCAAAACTTGCCGACACTGCCTGGATAAGAAACACTTTCATGACACACTATAGGTTATATGTTAGGTCACAGTTAATCTAGCGGTGGACATTTTTATTGTAGCAATTTTTGCTATATGGTGATTGATGATAAACTCTTCAACGAATAGGGACGTCAGAACGGACTTTTTTCCTTCGCTTCAAAACTAAGTAACCTACGTCCGACTGACTGGTCAGAGGTAATGATCATAACTTGGTGAGAGTTGCGAGTGTGTGAAGTCTTCTTCAGCAACCATAGCTTACCAGTATGCATTCTTGCCTTAGGTGGGTCAAATCATCACCAAAACAGGAAGAAATTGAAGTTTTTTTGCACTCTCACTAGAGGTGAAGTGAGGAAATGTTATTTCTTTTCATTCAATTCCTTTCATGCAGGCTCAAACCCAAACATTGGGAAGTACATTCTCCACGGTCGCAGCAAATTGATTTTTCAATGATTTATTCGGTTTGTGTTCGAGTTCGGGAAGGGGGAAGGTGGTCGGATCGGGTTCAGGCTTCAATTCATAGCCGTTACACATCTCTAACTCAGAGTAGGAGATTAAATCAATGAAGGAAGCCGTCTTTGTTTTGTAAAATTAAAATTGATGGCATTGTCAGAAAGTTTAGCATGTGAATTTTTTAAAAAATGGAGGTCGCTCGCTCATTCAACACTTCGAAATCCCGCTCGCTCGCTCATTCTCAGCATTTTATCATTCCCGCTCGCTCGTGGAAGATCAGAGTTTGTTCATCAATTCCTTGGAAACTTCCCTTCAAGACAACGCCAGTCGCAGGTTCATTTCATCGAGTAGTCGAACAATGATCCTCCTAGAAGCCACATGATTGGTCCAGCCTGCTTGCTATTTAGATGTCATATAAATATAATGAAAATGGTATTTTCACACATGTTTAGCATTTTGTTTGTACTAAGCAAACATAATACATAATTGACATACTTGGATTTTATATCTTTGGTCCATGAATGTTTAATATACAGTATTATCTGGAAAATGCATTTTGATAAATCTTATATGTTTAACATGTTAGTTTAATTTGAATTAACTTAAACTGATTTCTCCTGTACAGTTAATAACATATAATGGCAAATTTGATATTGCATGTGCTTTGTACATGAAACATATTATATTCATTCACAATATTTTCATGCGCGTTCCTCATTGGTGGCTGATTGAAGAAAGACTTCCTCTTAGTTACTGAGCGTCGGTCATGTAATTAGGTGACTGATGCTCTTATATCTCTTTCCAGCCGATTCCAAAACCAGTTATCAGCTTCTTATAATGGAATAGTCTTCTTAATTTAGTAAGATATAATCACATCCGTAACGAATTATCTAGACATATTTTTGAATTAGCTGACTGAATCCCTCAGATTTTGATAACAGCGTGGAAGCTCTGTCCCCATGTAGTAGTGCTGTTATAATCAGAATTCTTCATTTCCTCATCAGCCTGATGGTCAACAAAATGATTCAGTCACGAGCAAATTTTCCAGTCGTGGTGTGTTGAGTTTTCCATCGATCTCTTTGTGTCCATTGTGTATCAGTTAATCCTCATCCTCTTACGTTTATATTACACCTTGTTTACATCTTAGATGTATACGTAATTGTAGGAAATGCGTAATAGTTCACAGAATGAATGTTGTCATACTTTTTGACGTAATGTAGCCAGACAAGAGGTCTCACTTGTAATCATGTGACAGCAACAGCAAAATCGCTAGGACTCAGGGTCACGGGCAGATGGAGGCCAACCGTGAGCAGCATCAGAGGTCGTCAGAAGGGACACAGGGTCACGGGCAGCTGGAGGCCAACCGTGAGCAGCATCAGAGGTCGTCAGAAGGGACTCAGGGTCACGGGTAGCTAAAGAACAACCGAGAGCAGCATCGGAGGTCGTCAGAAGGGACTCAGGGTCACGGGTAGCTAAAGAACAACCGAGAGCAGCATCGGAGGTCGTCAGGAAGGACTCAGGGTCATGGGCAACTGGAGACCAGCGGAGAGCAGCATCGGAAGTTGTCTGGAAGGACTCAGGGTCACGCACAGCTGGAGACATTTTAACGCAATGATTTATGATACCTTGAAGGTGTAATTGTGCAGATCGGAGGATTTTAAATTTTATAGTAGAATTTTCTTGTCAGAACTAAAACTTTCATATCAGTTTCGTGTGCTCTGTGAGGTGTTGAGGGGGAAAACAGGAACAGCATGAGGAATTTCGTACAGGGTTTTGCTTATGAGTATAAACATACGACTACACATGCTTCTGTGTTGAGCGAAACTGTCCCTAAACTGGTACCAGTGTTCCGTTTTCCTACTTTGTTGCTGTGCATCACCCAAACATTTTCTTCAGAGGCTGTGTCCGGTAGCCGACTGTGAGAGGAATGAGACTGTCACATGGAAAATCATCTCATCACAAGATGTCCGGAATATCCGTTTGTTTGCCTCAACTTCAATCCCGAACTTCACTTCATCTTCATTCCTCAAAGTCCATCTGTTCGTGACTGATGATGATGTCCATCTGAGTGTCGGTGACGCTGCAATCAGCTGGGAAGATGTCCTCCATAGTCGAATCCCTCGAATCCCAGAATCTCCTGAGGAAATGGAGCTTCTTGACGGTGAGCATAATCTCCAGTGAATGTCTTAGAAACTTTGAAATTCGACTTTTCGTTCTTGTTTCAGTCACTTTTTTTGTCGTTATTGGTCAATCTAGTCAGCATACACGGGTAACTGACAAAAGAACAAAGGACAAAAGAGCAAATGAGCATAGAGCAAAGGACATAAATTAGATAGTATAAAATCAGCAAAATGGCACAATATAATAGGATAACATAACGATATAGTATAAGAGGACAGTAAATCAGATAGCTCCGAGATATAATGATTAAAATTTCCAATAATATATATATATATATATTATTTTGAAAATTTGCATCCTGAGTGTGATTGATTTAACAAAAAGATGTCTTCAGGAATAAGATGTAATTAACCACAAATTTTCAGGCTGTTGCTTCAGCTCGTCGTCAGGTGGAAAAGGGAAATTACATAGGGAGACATGAGTATAAAATTTTAAAAATTTCGTGATGACATAGCTTGGCGTAAGTTTACATAGATGTTATCAAGTTCTATATGTCTATTGATGGAGTGGTCTGAGGAGTACCAAGCTTCCATGAATTCACGACCATATCTATGTTCACATGAGTTGATGGTTTTTGCACTACTCCAATCAAATGTATGGTCTTCTTCAACGCAATGAGTTGATATTTGTGAACGCTGATCAATCCTCTTTACTGCTAGTCGATGTTCATGAACTCTTGTTGATAGCTGTTTTCCAGTTTGTCCAATGTATTTTTGTTGACAGTTGGAGCAATCAATTTGGTAAATGACGTTTCTTCGTTCTAAATTAGATTTTAATTTCTTTGGTTTAAAGAGCTGATTTTTCAATGTAGTTGTTGGTTTGTGGGCGATCTTTATATCGTGCTTTTGAAACATACGGCTCAATGTTTCGGAAATACCATTAATATATGGTAGTGTGTAATAAGTTTGTTTTCTTTGTTCTTGTTCTTCTATTGTTGTAGATTGTTGGACTTCATTGTTTTGTTTTAATTGTTCTTTCATTTGTGACCAAGTTCTTTCAATGAATTGCTTTGGATAATTGTTATTTTGGAAAAGTTGGAAAAGAAATTTAATTTCATTGTTTTTATTCTCCTCAGTACTACAGTGAGTTATTGTTCTCTGAAATAAAGTACGAATACAATTCCTCTTGTGGATGACTGGGTGATTGCTGTTGAAGTTAAGGATTGTTCCTGCATAGGCTTTCTTCCTATGAACACTTGTTTCAGTAGAGCCATCACTATTTCTTTTAACCAAGATGTCGAGGAATGCCAGTTCTCCATTTCTTTCAACTTCATGAGTAAATTTGATTCCGGGAAAGATTGAATTAAGTGTTAAGAGCATGTCATTCAAGTCATTTCGTTTCATGATAACAAAAGTGTCGTCGACGTAGCGCAACCAAAATTTGGGTTGTAACTTGGAAATGGCAATGTTTTCTAACTTTTGCATAACTAATTCAGCAAGTAAACCTGAAATAGGTGATCCCATAGGCGTACCTTTATTTTGTTCGAAGAATCGGTTCTTAAATGAAAAATAAATGTTGAGGCACAGAGATATCAGTTCTAACAAAACAGTATTAGATAAGGAATGAGGATGAATAGAAAGGAATTCTGTTACACATGATTTTGCCAAATCTAATTGGATTGAGGGGTATAAGGATATGACATCAAAGCTAACCATCAATTCATCTTCTGCAACAGAAGTGCACTTCAATTTGCTCAAAAATTCTTGCGAATTGTTAATTGAAAAAGATGAGTGAGAAGCTAAATCTTTCAATTTCTTGAAAAGCCATTTGGCCAAATAATAAGTAGGCGAATCAACAAGGGAAACAACTGGGCGAAGTGGATAGTTTTCCTTGTGGAGCTTTGGAAGTCCATAAAATTTCAGCTATCGTGGTTTCTTTTGGAGAAATAAATTTGTAATCTTCAGCAGAAATAACTTTTTTCTTCTTCAATGTCAGTAGATACTTTTCCATTTTCCTGATTTGAGTTGTAGTTGGATCATTCATAACTTCACAGTAACTGGTTGAGTCTGAAAGGATTTCAATCATTTTATCATCATATTGACTTCGGTCTAGAATGGCTGTGGATCCTCCTTTATCTGCTGGAAGAATTATAATTGAAGAATCAGACTTCAAAGATTTGAGTGCCTTTTGTTCCTCACGTGAGAATATGGAATGTCTGTTGTGTTTCTTCATCTGACTAGTGAGATAACTTCTAATGGTGCTTTTATCTTCTGGTTTCAAATCATTGACAGCCATGATAAACTCAGTTTCAGCCATAAATTTGAGAGGATCAGAATCTTTTGTATTAAATTTCAAACCTTTGTTCAAAACTCTCGGATAAGTTTCTACTGGAAAGATTGACTACCTTCTTTTCGTTGAAAACGTCTTTGTCAGAATCAAGCTTCAATTTCTTTAGCTTTATTACCATCTGTTGTTTCTTCTTTTCTTCTGCATATTTGTTTGTTGTGGAAATTGCTGATTTCAATTGAAAAAAATGAATTCGAGTTAAAGAGGATTCACACAAACTTTGGAATTCTTCTGCATGACTGGTAAAGCGATCTAAACGACGATGGGCATCTTGAAATAAAACTTTCATCATTTGTTTTCCATTACTCTTTGCTATTTCGAAACCAAGACGTGAAGGTACTGGAGGTTTATACTGAATTGAACGTGGAAGAATATCAGATCTTTTACAATCATGAAGGAAATGAAGCTGTTGTTTTGTTGTTATTATTCGATGTTCAAATTTCTCCCATTTTCTGGCAAATGAAAGGACAGTCGGTTCATATTGATTGCGAATTATTTTGAAAATTTGCATCCTGAGTGTGATTGATTTAACTCATTAAATTAACTCATTAACTCATTAACTATTAAAGAATTCCAAAGTTTGTGTGAATCCTCTTTAACTCGAATTCATTTTTTTCAATTGAAATCAGCAATTTCCACAACAAACAAATATGCAGAAGAAAAGAAGAAACAACAGATGGTAATAAAGCTAAAGAAATTGAAGCTTGATTCTGACAAAGACGTTTTCAACGAAAAGAAGGTAGTCAATCTTTCCAGTAGAAACTTATCCGAGAGTTTTGAACAAAGGTTTGAAATTTAATACAAAAGATTCTGATCCTCTCAAATTTATGGCTGAAACTGAGTTTATCATGGCTGTCAATGATTTGAAACCAGAAGATAAAAGCACCATTAGAAGTTATCTCACTAGTCAGATGAAGAAACACAACAGACATTCCATATTCTCACGTGAGGAACAAAAGGCACTCAAATCTTTGAAGTCTGATTCTTCAATTATAATTCTTCCAGCAGATAAAGGAGGATCCACAGCCATTCTAGACCGAAGTCAATATGATGATAAAATGATTGAAATCCTTTCAGACTCAACCAGTTACTGTGAAGTTTATGAATGATCCAACTACAACTCAAATCAGGAAAATGGAAAAGTATCTACTGACATTGAAGAAGAAAAAAGTTATTTCTGCTGAAGATTACAAATTTATTTCTCCAAAAGAAACCACGATAGCTGAAATTTATGGACTTCCAAAGCTCCACAAGGAAAACTATCCACTTCGCCCAGTTGTTTCCCTTGTTGATTCGCCTACTTATTATTTGGCCAAATGGCTTTTCAAGAAATTGAAAGATTTAGCTTCTCACTCATCTTTTTCAATTAACAATTCGCAAGAATTTTTGAGCAAATTGAAGTGCACTTCTGTTGCAGAAGATGAATTGATGGTTAGCTTTGATGTCATATCCTTATACCCCTCAATCCAATTAGATTTGGCAAAATCATGTGTAACAGAATTCCTTTCTATTCATCCTCATTCCTTATCTAATACTGTTTTGTTAGAACTGATATCTCTGTGCCTCAACATTTATTTTTCATTTAAGAACCGATTCTTCGAACAAAATAAAGGTACGCCTATGGGATCACCTATTTCAGGTTTACTTGCTGAATTAGTTATGCAAAAGTTAGAAAACATTGCCATTTCCAAGTTACAACCCAAATTTTGGTTGCGCTACGTCGACGACACTTTTGTTATCATGAAACGAAATGACTTGAATGACATGCTCTTAACACTTAATTCAATCTTTCCCGGAATCAAATTTACTCATGAAGTTGAAAGAAATGGAGAACTGGCATTCCTCGACATCTTGGTTAAAAGAAATAGTGATGGCTCTACTGAAACAAGTGTTCATAGGAAGAAAGCCTATGCAGGAACAATCCTTAACTTCAACAGCAATCACCCAGTCATCCACAAGAGGAATTGTATTCGTACTTTATTTCAGAGAACAATAACTCACTGTAGTACTGAGGAGAATAAAAACAATGAAATTAAATTTCTTTTCCAACTTTTCCAAAATAACAATTATCCAAAGCAATTCATTGAAAGAACTTGGTCACAAATGAAAGAACAATTAAAACAAAACAATGAAGTCCAACAATCTACAACAATAGAAGAACAAGAACAAAGAAAACAAACTTATTACACACTACCATATATTAATGGTATTTCCGAAACATTGAGCCGTATGTTTCAAAAGCACGATATAAAGATCGCCCACAAACCAACAACTACATTGAAAAATCAGCTCTTTAAACCAAAGAAATTAAAATCTAATTTAGAACGAAGAAACGTCATTTACCAAATTGATTGCTCCAACTGTCAACAAAAATACATTGGACAAACTGGAAAACAGCTATCAACAAGAGTTCATGAACATCGACTAGCAGTAAAGAGGATTGATCAGCGTTCACAAATATCAACTCATTGCGTTGAAGAAGACCATACATTTGATTGGAGTAGTGCAAAAACCATCAACTCATGTGAACATAGATATGGTCGTGAATTCATGGAAGCTTGGTACTCCTCAGACCACTCCATCAATAGACATATAGAACTTGATAACATCTATGTAAACTTACGCCAAGCTATGTCATCACGAAATTTTTAAAATTTTATACTCATGTCTCCCTATGTAATTTCCCTTTTCCACCTGACGACGAGCTGAAGCAACAGCCTGAAAATTTGTGGTTAATTACATCTTATTCCTGAAGACATCTTTTTGTTAAATAAAAAATATATATATATATATATATATACCGTATATGGGTCATTCCAAGACGATTCAACCAATTTTTGGAAAATTTTGTGGCACTAAAATTTTGCTGATTTTCGGGTATATGTTTGCTATACCATAGGAAGACCAAAAAGGTACAAAAATAGGGTCCGCGAAAAAACACAAAAAATTTAAACTGATCTCACAACTTTCTGTATTCTTGTACCCGTAATAACCATGACAATTGTGTTGCTGTATATCAGTGTGTTTCACATCTGTGATCTTAAGTGGTAACCAGAATACATACAAAAAATATTTTAGATGATGAAAATCTTTTTTTCGACTTCTTATTTCTTGATTGATTCGGATAGTCATGCAAAAACACTGTTTTGTAAAATGTGACAAGTAAAAGACAATCCTAATGGACGCCGAAATCCTGTTGCAGATGATGAACGGACAATCGCTGCAGCTATACTGGATGAATTCCAAGAACGTGTTCGTCTGAAAGTCATCAGTGACGGTCTTATTTCACTCCAACAACGTGTGGACGACGGCCTTCATCCTGTCAACATAAGCGGCTGTAAAGGAGGCTGGATACGACGACCGTCAGCGCTGGTGGGGTGTCGAGTGATTCAAGAGAAGAATAATGGCGGAGAGTTCGATATTTTAGAATTAAGAACAAAGTAAGAACTTTTCTATGCCCGCACAATGTACATCGTAGCAATCACACAGTTGATAATGACAATGGGGTCGATTCCATCCACCAACATATCGGGGATGGGCAGGAAGGACAGGGATCGGTGTGGTGCAAGACGGAGAGGGAGGAGGGCTCAAGTCCGCCCACCAACATCATCGGGGATGGGCATGAAGGATAGGGATCGGTTTGGTGTAAGACGGAGAGGGAGAAGGGCTCAAGTCCGCCCGCCAACATCATCGGGGATGGGCATGAAGGATAGGGATCGGTTTGGTGTAAGACGGAGAAGGAGGCCTCAAGTCCGCCCACCAACATCATCGGGGATGGGCATGAAGGATAGGGATCGGTTTGGTGTAAGACGGAGAAGGAGGCCTCAAGTCCGCCCACCAACATCATCGGGGATGGGCATGAAGGATAGGGATCGGTTTGGTGTAAGACGGAGAAGGAGGCCTCAAGTCCGCCCACCAACATCATCGGGGATGGGCATGAAGGATAGGGATCGGTTTGGTGTAAGACGGAGAAGGAGGCCTCAAGTCCGCCCACCAACATCATCGGGGATGGGCATGAAGGATAGGGATCGGTGTGGTGCAAGACGGAGAGGGAGAAGGGCTCAAGTCCGCCCACCAACATCATCGGGGATGGGCATGAAGGATAGGGATCGGTGTGGTGCAAGACGGAGAGGGAGAAGGGCTCAAGTCCGCCCACCAACATCATCGGGGATGGGCATGAAGGATAGGGATCGGTTTGGTGTAAGACGGAGAAGGAGGCCTCAAGTCCGCCCACCAACATCATGGTGGATTGGCAGGAAGGGCAAGGAGCGGTGTGGTGAGCTCTTTGATTTCCATGAGGTGTGAAGAGAGATAAGGTTCAGATCAGTTGAACTGCTGTTGTCTGATTGATACCTGTTTTGTCAATTGTTTTCAGTCATTTTGAGTCCTGGAGTTGAAATATTAGGTAATCCGCACAATGAAGAGATATCATTGTCACCACGCCTTCTTCAGCATCGAAGGATGTCATTTTGCCGGGACATGTGCATCTGGAATTCACGTTTTTATGTCGCTCACTTAAACGTTCTATTCATCCTGTTGCCATGTTTTAGAAAACGGCTGACACTGAAATTCAGAGCTACTTTCTGAGCCCTGTGTGAAATCTAGGCGTCATATTGACAGATTGTGCACATTATTGGGAAAATCTTAGAAATGCTCAGAGAGTTTGGCTATGAAATAGAGAGAACGGATGGGATGGACTTCATACACCGTGTTTCGTGGTTTCTTTTAAAAACTGTCATTCTCGGCTGCGGCTGCAATGCCAGGGCGGTTACCGTTGAAAAGTCCAATCCATGTCAAATTTTAGGACAATCACAATTTTTGCAATATTCATGCATGCGATTTTTTCGAAATAACGTCGACGATACAGCATTTAGGATATTTCAAACTCATTAACGCAACTTAGCAAAGTCGAATAGATATGTATGAAATCTTACTACGAATCTGCGCGTTCTGCCGAGTTCTGCTTTGTTCTACTTCTTGTCAAACAGGATCTAAGAAAAACACAGATAATCCAAAAGGACACAGATTGCTGTTTTTGGCAGGGATAAATGAAATTTTTTATGCTTTCTTATTATTTAAAAAGTATTGACATGGAATATCTTCAAATCATTTCCTATCTTATTCAGTTCATCTGCCCCTGCCAATCAAGGTAAAGACACTCAGATTTGTCAAACCCCCAACGTCGGTAAACACTAGCATTTTGAGCAATTTAGTCCACATTCAACCATATTCTCGCATGCGTCGCCGATCAGAAACATGACAATATCACATACTCATGATAGGAAATGACCTAAAGACACACCATGGCAAAATTATGTCTCCAGAGCTCATGGTACCCTGAGTTCCGTTATTTCCGTTATTTTCCGCTTTAAAATTATCCTTTCTCGTTTTTTACCAATTTTTCCATTATTTCCTTTTTTCTTCATTGTCATATGTATATTTTCAAAATGCTACTGAATCTTGTTACCATATTCCTGGAACTTTCATGGTAACATTCAAACAAGTAGAATAAATTGAAATGCGCTTAAGTACGATAATCCTAATCTCTTGCTTCAAGTGTGAGTATGATATGATTTTGAGGAGGTTCTACAAAGGGAATATTAACGTATGCGTTTATACGTATGGGATGTTTCTGATGAAATCGAAATTTTTTTTTTATTTTTGCTGCTCCTGCATCACATCATCACAATCTGGGCTGTTTGTAGAAACATGGAGATCAATTCAGCAAAAGAAGTACAAGCTTTGAATGCACAAATTTCTTCTGAATTCTTCAAATCCGCTTAAGGGTACAAAACTCAATGCAATCCTACTATTTAGCTTTTTATCATTTTCTGAACATATCGTTAAAATATTGCGCTCGTACTTTCATGGACCAAATATTTGTGGTACGTCTGTCTTTTATGTTCATGTAATCTATCATTTAGTACAAAAGTGCATTTTACAGACGCATCCACATTTAGTGAACAATAGGTCTATGGCAATATTACTGTATCAAGTCCTTCGCTACATCTTAACCCTCATCGGCACACCTGTCTACCTGTGTAGACACAATGTTTTTTGAAGCACTGTAGCTTCTTCAAAAATGGTGATATCTTGATGAAATTTATTTTCCATGTCTATTTTTTAAGCATTATACTATGGCATTATCTATGACAATATTACTGTATCAAGTCCTTCGCTACATCTTAACCCTCATCGGCACACCTGTCTACCTGTGTAGACACAATGTTTTTTGAAGCACTGTAGCTTCTTCAAAAATGGTGATATCTTGATGAAATTTATTTTCCATGTCTATTTTTTAAGCATTATACTATCCTTAGAATTTCAGATCTAAAATCAATTTCGGTCATGTCAAACACCCATTACAATCATATTCGGCACACCTGTATACCCTTGCATAAATAAGTACTTAATGTACAAAAATGGATTTTCGGAAGACAATAATTAAACTCTTGGTTCTGTTTGAGTGTCAGGCGTGCTTAGTTGTCTGAGAGAACATTTTACGGAAGTTCTTTTATGGGTCACAACGGTCAAAGTTCGTTTGGTCAAGTGAAGGATTGCCACAATAAAAACTGCTGTACATGCAGATGCATCATGTTGCATTTGTGCTTTGTGAGTGACAGTCTGAAAGATATTCTACAGGTATGTGGCGTTGGTCAGTCGAAGAAGTCAAAGTCTACTCCGCATTGGTTGAATCATTGCATAAGAAGAAATGGTTCATGCGTGATAGAAATATTCACTTCCAACTTCAGTAGGATATCATCGATCGTTATTGTACGAAATTTAGCGGCGTTCAATAGATTGGCGATCAACCTAAACCTTAGTTTGGTGCCTGTCTGCATAATATTATCATCAAATGCTCACATGAGTGGTGAAATTTATTGTTTCGAAATTTTTTTGAAGCTATGAAGTTCAGTTATTGAACATATTCGAACATTTTTCAATAGTAAGTACTCACGATGGTACTATTTAGTAGATGCTCATTGCTCATTACAAATCATGAAGAATGTGAACCTAGGTAGCCTTACTTTTTGCTTTATCCGTTTAACGTCCTTTTCTCCATCTCTGTGGGGTTGGACGATGATTCTTCATGGAATGCCTCAAGGTGTTCAGATCGAGAGTTACGGCTTAATTAAGGCCCGATTGCCGACAGTCTGCGGACACTGCTTCTTCCCAGGTCTTCTTTGGGCGGTCTCTTGTTGGTCCGCTGATCTTCATTTTCCATACTTTCTTCACCCAATCGCTGCTATCTTTCCGCCGTATCATCGCAATCTGCACACCCTCATTGCCTCATCGACCGACTGCAGGTTCAGGCACGCCAGAAGGTCTTCGCTGCTAACTCTATCTTCGAGAGACACACCACACATCCATCTGATCATCCTTCTGTCTGCTACTTCCATTCTTCTTTTCTACAGCTGTCAGAGCCCAAGTCTCACTTCCGTAAGTCATGGAGGCTCTGACGCATGAGTCGTAGATCTTGCCCTTCATCCAGTATGGAGCAGCACGACTGGTCAGGGTAGGCGATATCTCTCGGAATTTCTCCCCTCCCCCCCAGCCACTCAATTCGCGGAGTTACAGCTGCCTCCGTTCCACCACCGGAATCCAACATGTCTCCGAAGTATCAGAAACGGGTGATAGTGTCGCATCTGAGCATCTCCTGCCCTCTTCACTTGCTAATAATTGCGCCACTCAGGCGTTCACGAATGCGGCAGTTTCTTAAGCCTGAGCTTCCTTGGACTTGGACTTCTTGGGGAGAAGTACGGCCTGGATGTTGGGAAGGACACCTCCCTGAGCGATGGTGACTCCGCTCAGTAGTATGTTCAATTCCTCGTCATTGCGGACAGCAAGCTGAAGGTGACGTGGGATGATACGAGATCGGTGGTTGTCACGAGCAGCGTTACCTGCCAACTCGAGGATCTCAGCTGCAAGATATTCCATGACAGCAGCGAGGTAGACTGCTGCACCGGCACCAATACGCTCACCATAGTTTCCCTTCTTCAAGAAACGGTGCACACGACCGACAGGGAATTGCAGACCGGCCCGTGAAGAACGGTTATTTGCCTTGCCTGATGCTTTAGCGCCTTTGCTTTTGCCGCGTCCAGTCATTTTGATGGATAGCTTCTCCTCTCTTGAGATTACGAAATGATCTTGCGGGCATTCTCCTTTGCCTTTGTATATTCTTCTTTAATCACTTTTCGTCTTGAGTTCTCTTCCATATCGCGAATCGCATTCTCTTTTCTTCCACTGCTGCGGCTACTTCTTCGCACCACCATGTGTCAGCATGTCTTGGTGCACACTTCGTCTTGCCGCTAAGTGAAATAAGAAATGTAAGTCTAGCTCTAGATTATGTATTCAACAACTCAAATATTCTTCGTTTTTGCCGCATTAGTGTGAATTAATCTGTAAATAAAATTAAATATCTTTTTCAAATCAATCAGGTCAAATCGTACAGGTGGCGCTATCGAAGTGCCCATTACGAGTGAGCTGCTCAAAGTTGAGAAGAACGGTAGAGCAGATGCAAAAAGCGAGTGGTGAATTTCGACGAGATCAGCAAACGTCTTCTGTCGAACGACAAAGATTGGAAAAAGAAAGGAAAGACATATTAAATGGAATCGAAGTTGCTGATCTACAGACAGAAAAAGGAAACTCTCGACAGGAGACTGCTCTCGAAAATAGAAATATACAAAGAGAAGATCTTGCATGGACAGGAATTAATTCACATACTAGTTTGAAAAGAAAGAACTTAAAGTAGAATTGGATGGTGTGAATCAAAATGACAATGACTGGTTTTAGCGAATTACCCCCTGAGGAAGAGCGAACGCTCGAAACGCGTAGGGGTTGTACATATCTTTTAATTAACTATTTTAATCTGGTCAATAAATTTCAAGGAGAGACGAATGCTGTTTTTAGCATGAACTGTAGTATGAAGCTTTATATGTATGTAGTTTAGTATGTAGTATGAACTTTAGTCATAGCTGTGCCTCACGACGCTATCTCCTTATTAGCTACACACGGCCTGTTGTTTACCCTGCCGGAGTATTAGCACCTTGCAATCTATCGCAGCAGCTAGCAGCCCCTCAAATCCCATAAAGTCTGCTCTTCCCCTTTGTTTCAACTATGAAGAAAACTAAATCGTCAAAGTCGTCTCCTGTCAGTAGGCCTAAGAACAGTGGTATCACCAGTGTAGGATCCTCCAACAGTAGGTCGTCTGTCACGCACCAGAATTCGTCACAGTTTTCGAAGACCAACCAAGTTTCAAAAGACCCTAAAGCTCCCCAAATGAAGAGTTGCTGGTGCAAACAACCATCCAGCAAGTCTGAAATTGAATGTTCAAGTTGTAGAGATTGGATTCATTACTCTTGCCTAGGACTTTCCATTCAGGATTTATCGTCAGTCATTAACGATGATCCTGGTCTCTATCTCTGTAAAACCTGTGTGAGTCAACCCACTGAAAACTTGAAACAAATAAAGACAGATCTTCAAGCTGCACACTCATTTGCAGCTATATTTTGCTTCGACCAGAACGTTTATGATATCTTGAATGATGCATTATTTGTCAATGGTTCTTGTAGTTTATTGTCTTCTTCGTCTCGCTCACAGTTGGTCAATTCTGACGCTAATGTGCAAACCGGAGCTTCATATCCGGAACATGAGGCTCTCGAGAAATCACTCTCCATTCTACGCGAATCGATAGATGCCTTATCGAAGAAGATCAACGAATCTCTCCCGGTACGCCTCGCTGAACTAGAAAATAAAATAGAATTTCTAGCCACCTCCCTGCATTCCTCAGGGTCTTCTAGAGATGAACGGTCATTTGCTGGTGTTGTGAAGTCCCCACTATCTTCTCATCAGTTGTATCCCTTTCCTCAGATGCCCCAGAGTGCCTCACGTGAATCGAGTGCAACCTATTCCGAAGCAACTAGCTCAGGCGTTGTTATACCTAATGAGCTTATTTTGTCAAACTTCCCGGAAAAGGAAGATTTGTCACTGAGCATTGCTGAACTTATGAATTGTTTTAGGGACAACGGACTATTTTGCCCTGGTCCTTTTGATGTTGTTCGGTTAGGTAGGTTAAAGAACTCGACTACCGGTCCAAGAATCGTAAAGCTCATATTTCACACAACATTCGATGCTAAGTCGTTCAAGGCAGGGTTTTCTCGTATTAGCTCCTCTCATAAACTCTTCTCGGACACGAGTTGAGGTACAGTTTGTCTGCGCAAGGCCGAGCTTTGAAAAAACGATGCTTTGAGCTGAATTCTCCCCACTCCTCAGTTTCCTCTGATATGCGCAGTGAAAGCTATAGCCTTCGTGAATCGGGTACTATTTGGCGCTTTATTAAACTAGATAATGGGAGCTGGAAGAGAGACATGCATTGGTCAGATGCTCCAAAAAACTGAAACCTGATAACTTTGTTCATACCAGCAACTCTCAAAACATTGCTCCTACAGTAAGCCAAAGCAGTTCTGCTTGTAACTCTGTTATAAAGTGTGTCATGAATAACGCGAGATCATTAAAAAACAAATTGATTAATCTTTGGCAACTACTTTCATCCTGCGTCTACGATGTTCTCGTTTTTACGGAGACATGGTTATCACCAAATATTTCAGATAGTCTTCTTACCAGTGCAACACCCTACAAAGTAGTGCGTTGTGATCGTTCTGATGGTTACGGTGGGGTTGCAATTTTTGCGCGAGACTCCTTTTCTCTGAATTGTCGAACCTCTCAATCAACTACCTGCTTGAATTTTCTATGTCTCGACATTGATTTACCCAAGGGAACATCTTATAGATTTATCTCATTGTATCTTCCTCCCCCTGTCTCCTCAGACACTGCCAATTCCTTAATTGATCTACTAGATCTGTGGATTAATCCAAACAAACCTACATTCTTATGTGGAGATCTAAACCTACCACATATAGATTGGTCCATTCCCATAAACCGAGGTGATGCTGCTCATGAGACGTTCTTAAACGGTATTTCCCAGAATAATCTTACACAACTGGTTGAAACTCCAACTCGAGGAAACGCCATCCTAGATCTCGTGCTCACAAATTGTCCAAATGTTGTCTCTAAAATCATTGTTTCCCCTTCCTTTCACTCTTCTTGCGATCACTTGTCTGTTGAATTCTCTATCCTGTTACCGAGCACTCTTAGTTCTCCGAAATCCACTCGTCGTTTACAATAAGGCACACTTCAATGGCATGTCCACGTACCTTAGCAGCACTAACTGGTCGCCTATCATGAATGGTTCTGTAGATGTTGAAACTGCGTGGGATTTCTTTATTTTGACTATACATAGCTGTATTGCACAATATGTCCCTGTAATTACCGAAAAAAAGTATCGCTCAAGAGCTCCGAAAATTCTACGAAAACTCCTTGCTAAGAAGAAGAAATATTATAAGAAAAATTCCGCAAAATATAAAGAAGTTGCACAAGAATATGATCACGCAGTAGAACAAATAGCGATGTTTAGAGAGGAGAAGCTAACTCAGAGTGGAGATATTCGTAAATTTTACGCCTATGCTAAGCGCCGAACGAAAAGTAGTCGCGCAATTCCACCCATCTGCAATGAAAATGACAGCATGATTTTTGACACCCTCGATAAAGCAAACTTATTAAATGCTTACTTTGCATCCGTTTTCACATCAGACGATGGTGCCTTACCTCCCTTCCCTAAACGAGTGAATCCTGGAATATCTCTGGATTTCATTCATTTTAATCCGGAAATTGTTTGAAAGAGCTCTAGAACGGTTGCCGCCTAAATTATCACAAACTCCTGATGATATCCCTCTACTTATTCTTCGACGTCTTGCTAGTACTCTCGCATTCCTGTGTTTCCATTAAGTTGCATTTTTGATCTATCCATGTCAACCGGCAAATTACCATCTACTTGGAAAAAAGCTCTAGTCTGTCCAGTCTTTAAGAACAAAGGATCCTCCTCTTCCCCCAATAGCTATCGCCCGATCTCACTTACCTCTGGCTGTTGTAAGGTCATGGAAAGGGTAATTTCTGATGAAATATATTCCTATACAATGAGCCATAACATTTATCCATGGAACAGCACGGCTTCCTTCCCCGACGTTCAACAGTTACACACATGCTCAGTCGATATTCGAAATGTGTTCTGCATTAAGTCTCCATAATCGCTTCGATTGCGTGTACATTGATTTCTCTAAGGGCTTCGACACAGTATCAATACCTAAGCTTCTCCATAAACTCTCAAGCTATGGTTTCAATGGTCAATTGCTCCAATGGATTAATAATTATCTATGTAATCGAACTCAGAAAGTCATAATCAACACCATCACTTCGGACGCGGTAGCTGTTACAAGTGGCGTACCCCAAGGCTCTGTTCTTGGACCTGTATTGTTCCTTCTTTATGTCAATGACGTGTTTGACTGCCTTGTTGGATCGACTTCAGCCCAAAACCCCGCCTTTATGCTGATGACTTGAAATTTATGTCAACCAGAAGTTATAACTCCTCTTCACAAGTATCTTCAGACCTAAAACATACTCTTCTCAAATTTGATAATTGGTGTAAAACGTGGCAACTGAAGATTTCTATGCAAAAAAGCTTGCTGTTTACTGCTGGAGATCGGATATGCTCCTTCCGTCAACTATCATCTCGACAGCGTATCCCTGAAAAATTCAGTCACTGTGAAAGACGTGGGCTTTTTAATCTCATCAGATCTCAGATTTAGTGATCACTGTGCGCGCATCAGCTCAATCGCATATGCCAGAGCATACTGTATCCTAAAATCTTTCGTTTGCCACAACTCTCGTATCTTAATGAAAGCCTTTGTTGTCTTTGTTCGCCCTCTCTTGGAATATGGAAGTGTAATCTTTTCACCGTACCTCAAACGCGACATTTTTCGTATTGAGCGTGTTCAGAGATTCTTCACCCGCATCGTCTGTAAACGCTCTGGTATCAAGTATGACAGCTACTCTCACAGATTACAATTGTTAAGATTAAAATCTCTAGAATATAGGCGCATTTTGTTGGACTTGTACTTCTTGTATAAACTGTACTACAATCATTTCGACTTGTCGCTCAACTCTTTCTTTACCACCTACCTTTCTTCTCAAATTACTCGAGGTCAATCACGTAACAGCTGTCAGATTGTGCCAGTCTTTAAAGTTAATTCGAACTATCTCAGTGGATTGTTTTTCTTTCGCGTCATCAAAATATGGAAATTCATTAAACGATTCAATAGTAAAAGCTCCAACCTTCATGATGTTCAAGAACAGACTCAAATCAATTGATCTAAGTGAATTTTGCTCATACTGTGACTGCTAATATGTGATTTCGTATAAAATTATTTGACAAGTGCTTTTTATACCTGATGGTAAATTTTATTTAGATACATTCCTACATTCCATATTGAAGATGATTCTCATCATAATGAAGATCAAGAATAGTCTCAATCTCATTGATCCGAGTGAATTTGTATATATTGTGACCATGATCATTAAAGTGTAAATTTTGTATAGATGATTTTGTTGCATTCATTCTTGTATTAGATTTAAGCATTTACGTTCTTTTTGCTCCATTGTGAGGACTCCCATTCAATGAACTCTTATCATGTCGTGATCATCACTCTTCAAATTTGTAAATATAGGCCCTATAATCTCACGTATTTTGTATATGGTATATGATGTACAGTGTATATCATGATGACTCTGAAAATTTGTGAATATGTAGGTCTCATATAATTTGTTTATGATGTGCATGTACATCATGATCACTTGGTGTATTTGTAAATATATATCTCATGTATTTTTTATTGATGCTAAACTTTGCGTATGCATATGTAACACGTTATCAACGCTTGCTTGTAAGTGCCCTCGCGGCCATCGCTTTGCGTTTTCTGTATATTTCAGAATAAACATTTATGACTTATGACTTAT
>CAJQUW010009579.1:0-17983 GCA_907163375.1 Prostheceraeus crozeri
ACGACTTCTATGGACACGATTTTTTGGTTTTAAATGCGCTTAATTTTTTATAATTACACTTTCTTTGCCACATCAATTTATCTTACTTATTCGAATTATATTTATTAAAAGTAATGGTAAACTGCTCACAAAATTTGTCAAAAAAATGTTTCATTTTATTCTTTGAGGAACCACAACTAGATTTAGGCATGGATACAGGGGTTGTTCATTTACTGAAATTCTGCTGGCATTAAATTGAACCGTCTTGATTTTCTACGGACAGAATTTTTGTTGATGAACGACTCCATGCGTGGTAGATTAGGAAAGTTGGTTGGATTCAGGTTGGATCAATCATAAAATCGACCTTTGTTGTTGATCCGCATGGACTTTATACAGCGACCACATGTGGCCACGGAATAGTGTTGCTATCAGGACATTTGTTCGCTCTAGTCCATTAATGGTTGGCCATGTCATAGTCCATGCACGACGGAGCCTAGAAGTCGACCTTCATGCAACTCATGACAAAACTATGCCAATTATTTGTTTGTAGTTTTCATCATATTGATCTAGATTGTGGTTGCTAGAGTAAAAATAGCGCTACACCATGTTATTCAATATTGCTTTTAGAAATGTCTTATTTGGTTTAAAGGAGCATATTTGGTAGTCTTCCTTATAATTTGCATGTTTTTCTTGCCATTACGAGCCATACTGAGCACTGAATTTTGACTCAGAACGTGAATGCTCCTAAATAAATTACTGTTGCCATAATACTACTGACTAATCCTCTATTTTTGTTTTGTACAATCCATCCTCATTTACACGTGAAATAGGTAAGACATATGGCGTGTCTGAAAATTCAACATGTACAATGTGGTATGACTTCAATGATTAACATTATTTATCAATTCTAAGACATGTGCAAATTTATTGAAGAAGTTTCAACAACTGACAAGCCATCCAATTTTGCTCGTGTATCCAGAACATAGCGCTTAGAAGTACTATATTATTAAATTGAGTCCATTGTCAGGTTTAAGTAGTTCGCATTTTGTCCTGGTTATGCAGATCAGTCTAGATGGTTTTCCGGTGAATTTTGGTGGTCACTTACTATATGATAATGTAATATAGCAAGCTTCTAAATTTCAATACAATATAATCACACGCAATCAACATATCAAGCAGGACTCTGCTTAATTTCATGCTTCTTTTAATCTGGAGGAAAAATCTCCCATCCGTTTGGGCTTTAAAGATGAATTGGTTAAATTGGCATTTGCTGAGCATCCTGAATTAATTGTACAAGTTATTCAGTAAACTAGAATTGCATCAATCATTTTTCAAACATTACTTTTGCCGAAGTTAATTGGCTAGATATTAAAGAAAATATGCTTAATCTTAATGTGCACTGTACGTTTCCTACTTCGTTGCAGAACCACGAAAAGCTCTTTTAAACTTTTGCTTGTTCTCGTAAAATTGAAATCGTGAGTTCATAATTGATTGATTAACAAATTCAATCACTTGAAAGTCGAATCACACGACTTTGGAAACAGTGAGGTTTGCTTAATTAAATGAAACAGTGATTGGCAATTGAGCTTCATGGCAGAACATTTTTTCATGTCGGCACCGGCTGTCATCATTGATTTTTTGCAAAAATCTTGTCGAACCCCATAATCGAACGCAAGCGTCAGCACCTCGTCGTGAATAATTATTCTAATGGATATTAAACAGGTTGCAGAGCAACGTGCGCCCCATCTGGAATCATGATGATCTACATAGTTCTAGGGCAAAAGCCCAGCATTCTTCAAAGACCCAAACCTAAAACGCCCAATTAAATGCAATAAAAGTTATTAAGTTGTGTGCATTTGACCGCTAAAACATTGTTGACGCGACAGCATGCGCAAAATCAGTCAATTGAGCAAAAACTGTACTAAATGTTGTCGAATTCGAAAAACAAAAATTTTATCTGAATGTCTTTTACACAAGCCTGATTCATGGAATATCTCAATTTTTTGCATTCCGTAGTTTTTGGTCGGTATATAGTTATCGTTGAATGAATTGACGAAGAACTCAAATCTATTAAGTCCGCAAATCACAATTGAATCATACGCAACAAACTAAATGCCTGAGCCAATCTAAAGTACAACCGCAACCTTTTACATGATATGAAGTTTTATTGAATTTGAGCATCATCATCATTGGAAAAATCCCTCGTCAATGCTTATTTATCAGCAATTTATTTGTAAACACTTATTGGTACTGCATATTCTTCTTCATCTCTTGTACATCTTGCATCAATGATGAAGGTGAAATATAAGTCACGCCTATCTACCAATTTTCATTAAAAAAATTGTTCATCTTCAAATTAATTGAAATCTTGCATCAAAGCGAAAACGCTTGCCTCTGCTGAACCTCAACTGAACCACATCAGAATATAAAATGTATGTCCAAAAAAAGAAATGAAAACATCAAGTTTCACATGGTAAAATACGTTTCATTAAATGAAGCAGAGCACCCAAACGAAAATTACATTTTGATAAGGTTAACTTATCTTGAGCAATTATTTATGAAACGGTCCTGTATGCTACATCGCCTTAAAAAAGTATTGTAGGCCCTAACTTCCGATAAAGTTAGCCACTTCGTCTCACACGAACTGAAAATAGCAAAAGAAGCAAAGCTTCATTTTTCTGAGTGACCAAACAAGGAAAGATGCCCGAAGAGAAAGTAGAAAATGTATATGAAATACGAGGTGAGTTAATTTAATGTGGAGGACCGAAGTATATTCAATTTTGGCGGCAATCCATCAAATAAATCTACAAACAAGCAACAAACCAGAAGATTTTATAACTTAGCATGATTATTCTCGATTCCGTAAGAATAGAAATCCTATGAAATATGAAGTAGTATAGAGCTATCAGCTTATTATACCGCATGTAATCTAAGATGGTTGAACAGAGTAAAACATGACCATACGAAAATTTTGCGACAGACTTTGCAATGCGTGTGCGCGTGTCTTATTCCACTATCTACCGGAGGTTTAAAAAATTTACGCTCGATCTCTGAAGGTCAGCTGTTTTCATGTGTGACATAGCGATCATCCCCGAGACCTCACTATTTCCCTGGATGTTTGAACTCAATACAGAAATTAGACAATTCTAGATTGCCAAAAGCATAAGGACTGTAGGAAAAGGTAGTTACCATAGTTGCCTGACATTTTCTAATTTTTCACTTGAATTTTCATGGATTGGACGACGTGGTCCCGACAGAGTGGCCCAGCCCATTCGCCCGAATCTGAGACCGCCGAGATATCTTCCATGGGTATTTTATCAAAGATCTTGTTTATGCCGAAAAACCTCACAGTATACAAGATCTAAGACAAATGAGAGGAAGTTCTCAACAATTGATTTGAAGTTGTGCGAAAAAGTTTTGCCTAAGTGTTCCCGAGAGGCTGCTAAGGTGTATTCGCCACAATGAAAGTGTATTTTAACATTGCCGTTAGTCAGTGCCTTACTTTCAGCTTAAATGACTTCCTTGACTGCATTGTGCTCCTACAATGTTCGCTACATTTGAAGTACAACTTTGATATGAAATCGGGCGTAATTTTATTAACAGTCTGTATATTGGAATGCAAAAAATGGAGGCTCTAAATAGTAAGCAAAAGACGATAATATAAAAAATACAGATTAGACCCCTAAAAACCCACAAACCCCCCTCCACTAACCCATTACACGCTCTCACCATCCCATATTACGGCCACCTCCGCGATACACCGCAGATAAGCAACATTGTCCGTCTATGTCGAAGTTAGCATGAAGCAAAATGAAAACAGTGGTTACTAAGAATGAGTCGGAATGCAAAGAATACCACAGTAATGGTTGTAGATAAAGAAAAGAAATGCAATCATACTCTCATTATGATAAATAACGTTCAGCTATAACAATGACAACAATATTGGTGTCCCGACCAACACGTGAATTAATGTCCCTGCGTAAATTTTGGTTTTTTGCTTGTGGATGCGCAAATTTAGTGGGCATGAATATATCATTTTTAGGGTGTAAATCAGTTGTTAACAATCCATGATTTCTGTTGCATTTTTTTATGGAAAATTAGTACTGATCATATAAATCATCGAACTGCAAATATGTCAATAGCACAAATAAATATCATCATTAAGTCTGTGTTGTCACAAAATCGCTCTTTATGTTTATCTCAATATGTAAGCAAAGGAAGACAATGCAAATATCGAAAGATTGCTGCTGGGAAATCGCTCTTAAGAATGCTTCTTATAAGCGATATGCAAGTTTTAGGCATTACATCTTGCGTTTGATGATGGCAGTATCACAATTCGTCATCGATGACATACTTGTCTTATTCTTAATAGCGCTCATGTTGTCACATATCTTATTTGACAAAGATTTAATTTAGAAGTGATGACATATATTCTTTTGATATTCGATCACCATTTTTGAACATTGTATTTTATGCGATTAATAAAACAATTTTGCAATCTACCAGTTTGACATCAGTAATTCGTTATGTCCGAAGAGGGTTTTCTTATCAAAAGTTTTGTACGCCATTGCTTGGCCCATACTTTTGATTTACTTATCTCAGAAGCGATCCTCATGCTTGCCCCTTGTTCATTCGAGCACCATTCCTTCACTTCTTTAAAGGGTGTTGGAGGTTGGCCTACTGCATTTATAAACTATCACATAGTGTCTCAAAAGAGCTGTGAATACCTCAATGTTATGTCGAACAGACACATTTCTGTGCAAAAGTTTATTCTATGAAATGTACAGATATTTTAAACCATAACTAAACTAAGAAATCAGCGTGGACAACAGCTCACACAACACAATAGAGAGAAGGGTCAAGTATTTTTATGTAGGTGGCACGATCAATAGAAAGCGACACAGCATCACCTACCGTCCAGCTCTTTGAGTAGTTACTAGAGGGTTCATCGGGGTTGAAATCTCAAAGCGAATTACGAACAGGCTGACCACTTGGTCTCTTTTTAGAGACCGGTCTCTTTTCATCTCTTTTCGGTCTCTTTTTTCCACAGGTCTCTTTTTTTAGAGACCTCTCTTTAAGTCACTAATCTGAAGTGTGGGATATTCTTTTCATGCAAGCGGATGCATAAACTATCTAAACAAATCAATCAATTGTCCTGATACAGAAAATTCAATCACAATGTGTCATTAAGATTCTCAAAGATTGATGAATCGATGGCACAATATATCATTTATGAGTAAAATAAGTTTTGAAAGTCAGCATGCTTTGGCTCAAAAGTGTATTTTGCTTTCAGGAACAGCTACGAAATCTTTACTTGATTGTTGATGGCAAAGTAATTTTGTGAATATATTGATTTGTCGTGATCTGGGTTATAATTGGGGTTTTAGAATGAAAAATCATCATATCATTGCACCTATTTTTCAACTCTCATGTGACGTGACCGCAAGTTTCGCTCCTGAACTTCATGATCAACTCCTCGTCGCCGAAAGTCATTCACTTCAATTTGCCAGTACGATCAATGGATTACATCTTTGTGATCCACAACATTGGAGTGCTATCATTTCATGCCATGAATGATTTTTGCAAGTCGCTTGCCGACAGACAATTTTTTATCGAAGTAGTCATGCTTTGATACGTTTGTATGTAAAATTTTGTATATGCCTATGCAATTGTATGTTTTTAATGTACTCTGACATGTTTTTTCATAGTCTGTTCAGATCTGACTTTTTTCATTACAATAGATATGTTCGCCTTGAAAAATAATTGTTTTGAATTAACTGATGATGTACTCGGTAAGCATGTTTAAGCTTGGTTTTTCGATTGCAATTCGTAACATGGATATTGCTGTCGTGACTGTATTTGTGCGGTTAAGACCTACATGTATTTGCAGTTTACTTACCAGTTAACTTCGTCTAGCTAGATTTTATGAATCATTCCTACAACACAAATTTTCTATAGGAGCATGCTCAACTTCCGTTAAGTGCTTGCATTATAAAGGGGTAAACAAAATGCTGCATGCTATAGAAATCAATGTCATAGACCAATCTTGTTGCCACTGTTTCGTGCGTCATATGGTCATTAAATATCGAACTTTATATTGCAATACTGAGAAAGTACCTATACAGGGGTAGGCCCGCTTGGTATTGTGGCCCATGGGCCTGGACGAGAACTAGGCTAGGAAACATGAATGAAAGCCCACGTAGATGTGGACTCATTTGCCTGTTTCTCAAGTTTTTGTGGCGATCGTTGAAGTTGAATGATCCGAAATTAGATTTTAGTATCGATGCCATCCAAAAAATCATATAGTTGAACATGATTGAATGGAGGCGTTTTTCAACTTCAGTCAAAATATTTAACTAATTGGCGCAGTATGAGCCGTATGTACTGTATGACATAGCATTTTGGCTTTCGTAGAATCATTTTTGGTCTTGTGCTAATTCAAAGTAAAAAGAGTATGAATGCACTATATACATTTACAATGCATGTACGACGTATCCATTTGCACACTCAAATTAAAGATACTCTGATATACAGGCCTGTGGCTTGTGTATGCATCGTAGCGATAGAGGTGTTCAAGTACATGTAGTCGTTCTTTCAAATTGTAGTGCGGTGCGACTGTTAGTTAGGAAGATCACTGAGCACTTGGTAAAAGTTAAAGGATTATACACAGTACTGTCTGTATTTACCGGTACATGTAGGCTTATCTATAACTTGGTATGCCTTTGCAGCAGTTGCGTATCAATTGGCCTATGGATGTGGAATTATCATTTTCCGAGTTTTAGCCATCATTATATGAATGTTCATGTAATTTGTGCCGACTGACGCATTAAGCCGTTGAACATGCTATTTTTAAGTCCGTGGGCCTTTGTAATTCCCATGGGTTGATAATTTTTTCATCCCATGATAATTGTTTAAAAACTCATCCTATCGACATCCCCTAAGTGAATGAGCATGTTTGTATTAATAGGAGAATCTTGAATTGCAGTTAGCGTTGGAGGAAGCTGTAGTATATGCATAGCTTGATCATAAAAATGATCAACTTGTTCTACAACAGCTTGAATACAGCGTATGATACTAGATAATGGAATTTATGTTCAAATAGTATATTTGCTTTTGAACAGACCGGTTAGGAAAGCCTGGGTCTTAGAATATTTTGTTATTACCATATACTCGTAATTATCATTTAGCGTGATAATTAATTGTAAAATTGCCATATATTATGATCAGCCTATTTTGCAATATGACAATCAGGGTTAGATCTGATGATGATCTCTGGAAAACTAAGGTGTAAGGCCAAGCTTTCGTAGGTAATCTTAGTTTTGTAAAGACAAATGAATAATAATACAAAATGTACAAAGTTTCGGGACTTACCTTTAGTCATCGAGAGATCATCAGAGTTGCTCATTTATTGAAGAGGGAATGTAAAACGTAGAAAACTGATTAAAATCGAGATTACTACACCTCTTGAAATAAAAATATGCTTGGTATCATCTTGTTAGTGTCTCTTGATTCCATTTTATTACTGTTATTTCAGATGTCATGCTCGTTCAATGCGTCGATGAAGACGGACTTTCCGTGGGCATTTCCGGTTCCTAACTCCCCTTCCGAAGTGCGATGCAAATATGATAACAAAATTATTGGTGTCAAGTCGGGGTCAAAAAATCTTCGTCAACACGAATCGACGAAAATTCACCAAAATGCATGTAAATCAAATATTGGGCAACCTTCAATAAACACCGCTCTGTCAAAAGTTCGTGATGACTCGGCGATGAAAATCGAGCAACTTTTTTTCATGTTTTGAACATTGTCTTGAACCAGGCACCATTGAGAAGTAGTGATCCATGTACTCGAAAGCGATCTATTTATTGTGTAATGTTTCCGGACTCTAAATATGCGAAGATAAATTGCGGTAGGACCAAAGCCACATATCTTCTCAACCATGCAATTGCTCCATTTGCGAGACAGCAATTGACAGAACTTCTCCACGAAAATGAGTTTGGCATACTGTGGATGAAAGTACGTGCAACAATAAAGTTCGACTCGAATATTGGATTATCTATTTTGACGAAGCGAATCATCGTCGGTTACAGTATCTCAGCACTGAAGAATTGCATGTTGACTTGGATGTGGAAAAGTTTCTTCGTCTAGTTCAGTTACACTTGATGATATGACATTAGTAACTTCCGAAAATATCCTGAACGCAACCTGAACACGTGAAAAAATTCAATCTCGACTTGGGAAATTTGATCTTTCTGATGACCGATAACTGCAATGTTATGACTGGCAATCGGAAAGGATTTAAGACGCAGTTGAAAGAGTGTTGTCCCAATCTCATGGAAACCACCGGTTGCATATGCCATACCGCTCATCTACTACAGAAGGACGAAATTAAGAGCTCAACAATTCAAGGTATTGTCAACTTTGCTCAGCATTTGTCGAACTTTTTGGATAACAGATCAAAAGTGAAGTCAATTCTTCTCCAATGTGAGAAGTTCTTAGAACTCAAAAGAATAAAAGATTATTGCCCTACACGATTTTTGTCACTTTTCGAAGTGCTTCATGAATTTTGCAGTCAGTTTCCTGTCATCAAAAAGATCATTTTGATGTCAAATGACCAGGAGCTCATAAAATGCGTTGAATCGGACTTTTTTTCCTTGTTCACGTGGATCAGTTTCTGATCCATAGTGTCCCAAACTTTGACTTTACCAAGTGCATGCAACGCGGAGATCTTACAATCTATGGCTGCCTTTTGACTTTGTTGGAACTAATATCGAAGTTACTCACTCGACTGGGTCAATCTGAGGAACTTTCTCCTCGCTCCTACTTGTCGAAGTTGTACATGAAAGCCTACCGGCCGAGGAGAGCCGCGACTTGCACGAAGCTTCAGTTCTCAAATCTCACAGTGCTCAAATCTACAATACTCGAAGAACAATCATCACTTAATCGCTGCATTAGACCACTTGCTTGACAGTGAAATTCGTGACATCAAAGCTGAATGGGACAAGCACAACGAAGATCAGCTTTCACGGTTATTGAATCGCTTTACACCTTTTCTGTCATCGGACATAGTGCATTATTGTTACGTTCTCTTCTTGAGAATCGAAGATTTTTCAAAAGAAAGCGTGAACAGGCTTGGTTTGCTGTGCGAAGCTATCGATTGCTCTCGTTCTACCGTTCAGGATGAGTTAAGCTCACTTCGAGTGAAAACTCAAGCCGAAGGTATCATGGATTTAAGCCTGGTAACTTCTTTCGAAAAGGGACATTTGCGAGGGTACCCTTTGCTGCTTCACGTTTGTAAAAGTGTTTTGCTCAATTTAACCACATAATATGTCTGTCGAAAGGGGATTCAGTGAAATGAAGCATAGTGAATCGAAGTTCCAGGCGAACATCACTCTTGAAACCTACGACAGTAGACGTTTTTGTTAGCGGTTTTTTCAGTCGAGATACATTTGAATCTTACGAACCGCCTACTGATTTGTTGAAGCTCTTGTCTGAGGCAAGCAGCAAGTATAGAGCAGTTTCAAAGGAAATGACAGAACAGAAAGCCATTGTGTCGCTGAAATCAATGGAACTGCGGCGAGAATTGCAGGTGTATAAGCGAGAAATCCCATCGAGTGTCAAGGCGGATATAATAGCGGTTTGACAAAGAGTTAAAGAAAGCTGAGGAAGATATGGAGAAGCTTCGTGCCAAACGGCAAAAATTAGAAGAGGAACGCCGAAGCCATTCCGATCGATATGAGACTGTATCGGCATCGGTAATTGTCAGATTTTTTAACTCGCGTTCTTAGGCAGTGAATTTCTCCCTTCGACCATTCCTTTGTTCCTTAAATTTTGTTGAACATGTAACATATAAAGTAAAACTGTGGGCAGTGATGTAGAACATCTTGATAAGAAATCCTTGTTGTAAAAGCAACTGTAGACGACACTCAAAATAATCGGCTCAGTTTGGATTTTTATTTACGCAAAAGTTCACTTTGCGTGTTAAGTCCGAATATCTTAAAATTCGTGATGACATAGTTGTTTGAAAAACTTTTCAGTCCATATGTCCCAAGTCTCAGAGTGATCCTTAGTTGCCTCACATGGACCATAGTCGTCTCTCATCACTCACCATTTTCAATCTTGTTATTATCATGTAGTCATTTTGCCACTTGTTAGTCTAATAATCCGTTTTGATCTCAATTTTGTGATACATAATTTTTTCCGGTCTAATCAGCGATCATGCAGCCTTTTGTTATTGTTTTGTACTCTTATTTACTCCAATTTACAAAATACATCATATCCTTTTCACACGTCTGTCCGTTTTTATTTAACAGGTTCATGCACGTGCATGGGCAATGTTTACTTAAATACATGTAGTTGTGGTCGTGCATGCATGCTTGCAATGATCAGTATGTCTCATAGACACTCCTTAATTGCTACATGTGCTATGGATGATATCGATAGTGCGTAATATTCGAGTTTGATGACATGCGCAACCTAGTTTGAATTTAATAACTACTACCATGTCCAGAACAACTTACTCCATGAAGTGTAATTTTTCACGTTTTCCATACTACTTACTACAGGTCTCTTTTTTTCTTCTTTCGAAGTGGTCAGTCTGATTGCGAATCCGTTCGGAAAAACGACATGTAGGTACCGCTTCTTTGGAGACTTGTGTCTGCTGTTTTTCATGTGTTGGGAGATTGTCCACAGAATTCTCATGCCGAGACCGAAGTTGTCCCAGATGACGATGATAGATTGGTCAACGAACAAGGACTCGAACTTTGAAACTTCGGTTGCCGAAGACTTAAGTGATGACAGCAGGGACCCACTTAGAATATTCTGATTGGCGCGGTCCCCAGTGAAGAGCATAGACATGCGATCCACACCTAAGATTGCTGCTGTCCTCATTCGCGCTTGATGACTGTTTTTCAGACTTCTCGAGTTGAGACTTTGTTGCTTCATCTGCTTTCTTGCTTTGGGACCAGTGAGCGGGAGATTGTAAAAGTGCATCGATTGGAGTTTTGATTTGTCGACCATTTAGAAGTTGACTTGGGCTGAGTCCCGATGTCTGTTGCAGAAACTCATGCACTCTCGGAGGTAATGACGATCTTTTCATCCCTCATTTGAACGTCTGGACGGCCATCTCAGCAGCGCCATTTGATGCAGGCCAATATGGAGCTCCAGTCAAATGAGTTAATTCACGACTTGAACACCAAACTTTGAATTCTTGGCTTCTGAAGGTGGAAGCGTTATCACTGACAATTGTGCGGGGATTGCCGAAATGAGCGAAATCTTCTTCCAATAGATCAGTTGTCGATTTCGTTGATACACTTGCAGCCTAGTTGGATGAATGCACATGGACTTCGAATAGGAGTCGATGATGATCAGCCAATTACTACCCAAGACGTTTATTGCCTGATCCACTTGCAAACGGTTCCATGGCTTCTCCGACAGCATCCAAGGATGATTAGGTTAGGATTCTTGGTTGGCTTGTTCTGATGTTCTGCGCAATTTTGACAGGAACGAGCGAGCTCTTCGATACCGGTGTCGATCCTTGGCCAGTAGATTGCTGTACGCGCTTCATTCTTTGAACTCCAAAGTAACCCATGTGAAGTAGTCAATCTTAATGAATATGAATACATGCATTTACATAATTCATATATCTTGTATGATCATGTTATTTGTATCATCGTATCACATTAGGCCTCCTTACCTTTCAGGTAACCAGGGGGTTTTGTTTATACCAATATACGTATATATTCTGGAGCCTGTGTTTTGGAATACAAGTGCATGTACTAAAGTTAACAGTGGTAGCAGAGCGTGTCGTACTGAACAATGTCCAAGTTAAAACACCCTGTGTTCAACAGCGCCGAGAAGAGTTTCGAACTCTGGAAGAATGAGGTGGAAATGTGACAAGACATTTGTGGTGAACCTGAAGAAACTCAGGGAGTGCTTTTGGCGTTGTCCTTACCGGAGAGTGATAAGTCGCGTATTAGGGAGCAAGTTATGGAAGAGTTGTCGCTTACAAAATTGAAAGTCAAAGATGGTGTTTCTGTTCTGCTCAGTTTCATTGAGTCCAAGGTTGGTAGAGATGAAATGGAAGACAGCCTTAATAAATATGAAGAGTTCAAAAATTGTCAGCGAAGGGATGGGCAAGACTTGTGTGATTACATTCACGAATTTGAACAAAAGTACATTCGGATCTGCAAGAAATCCATAATTCTGCCCCAAAAAATTCTTTGCTTTGAGCTGATAGCGAGCGCAAATATATCGAAACAAGAAAAAATGCTTGTTTTGTCAGGAATTGACTTTGATCAAAAAGTCAAGTTATCTGATTTAGCGAAGAAATCACTGAGGAAATTCAAATCAAATATTAGCACAAGCACTGCATCTCACTCTTCGCATCCTTCCATAAAAATTGAACCTCCTTACATGACCAAGGAGGAAGCTTTCGTTGCACAACCTCAGTCACGAGGACGAATATCGCGGAAGACATTCATGGCGCGGAGGAAACCCACGACAGTACAATCCGCCCTCTACAACAGCAGCGACGGACAACCGACCCATGAATCCTATCGGACCTGACGGAAAAAGACGCATATGCTATAGCTGTGGCTCGTACAGACATTAAATCTCTACATGTCCTTACGCTCATGAACACATTCAGGAATCACGAAGATATGAGAATGCAAAAATTGTTGATCAAAATGGTGAAAAGGTGGTTCTCTTTACTGGCTATGACGAGGAACAAATTAGTCGACTTGGAGAGGAGGGAGTTGGTTGCGCGGTTCTCGACAAAGCATGCACCTCCACGGTTTGCGGGACGCGCTAGTATGACAGTTTTCTCGAATCTCTTCCAGAAACAAAAAAGTCCAAGTGAAACAAGGAAAATCTCTTCGAAATTTCAAGTTCGGTGGTGGGTCTGTGCTTCCATCCTTGATGGAATGTACGATACCAGCGCGCATTGGAGAACGTGATGTGTTCATAACCACAGATGTTGTTGAGTCGGATATTCCGCTTCTCTTAAGTTTGAAAGCCCTCAAACGTGCCGAGGTGAAGTTGGATCTACCACCTGATATGTCAGAAATTTTTGGCAAACAAGTACCATTGAACTTCACGACTAGTGGACATTACTGTGTTCCAATATCTGTCACAGAAGTCAAAGTTGAGGATGTTTAAGCCACAAAATTGTGTGATATGTCACCCGAAGACAGAAAACGCTCTCTTCTGAAATTGCATCGTCAGTTCACACATCCTACACGTTCACGATTGGAAGCCATCATCAGGGATGCAGGAGCATATAGAGATTATTTTAAAACGGATTTCGACGACATTTACAACAATTGCGACACCTGCAAACCTTGCGCCAAAACTCCTGCCCGTCCAGTTGTATCACTTCCCATGGCAAAAAGATTCAACGAAAAGGTCGCGCTGGATCTGAAAGTGTGGAATGGAAGATACATTCTACATCTCGTCGATATGCTTACTCGCCTCAGTGTGTCAGTTACTATTGAAAACAAACGTCCGTCGACAGTTGCAGACAAAATTCTCCTGCACTGGATAGCGGCTGGATGGGGAGTAATGGAAGCCATTTTGACCGACAACGGCGGGGAATTCGACAATTCCGAATTACGCGAGATCAGCAGCATTTTGAACATCGAAATTCTAGCGACACCAAGTAGTAGCCCTTGGAGCAACTGACTTTGTGAAAGAAATCATCGAATTACCGATCGCATGCTTGAAATTTTGATAGAAGACAACCCCAATGCTGATGTCAATGTTCTTTTGGCATGGGCTAAGGTCGCGAAAAATTCATTACAGATGCAGGGCTGCCAACTCCCGATTTTTTCGGGACGTACCGATTTTTTGCCATAAAATTCGCCTGTACCGATTTTGTACCGATTTTTTGCTCTTGAAATTCCGCTGTCCCGATTTTTGTACCGATTTTTCAATTTTAAAACTCGGATTCATTTTTTTGTGGCCTCAATTTCTCAAAGTTTATAGGCTTCCATATGTCTATCAGATACGCTTTTTGCATTAAATTGAAGTGCATTTGTTTTCTTTTTTTGGTTAAACGAAAGCAAATTTTGCAATGACAATGTGCGAACATGTTTTGCTCCGTCGGGACCTTCTCCGGTGCGCTGTTGAGAGCCGTGACTCCGTGGGGGCGCGCTGCTCCAGTACACATATACTTCTCCCTGTTGGCCTACTGGGATACATAATTGATAATTGTTAAAAAAGAAAGAATGCAACTCACCTTGTGTTGTTACGTCTTTAATGTAAGTTATGAATAGAACAACATAAAACAAGGGGACCCGACGTTTCGTCCACCAGGACATAATCTTGGGTAGATAAGCCTGCCCAGGCGGTGCCAATGGTTTATATACCAGAGTTATGGTCTATATACTGTCTACAGTTTTAAATGCATGCTTTTTATGATTGGTACTTTACCAATTATATTGTTTCCTCGTTTCATCTTCTGCGACGTTCATACAATAGGTAAGTGAATTCTTTCTATTGTTTTTTGCTTTGTAAACAACATGTAGGCTATGTGCGCTTGATTTTGCCGATTGTTCATATTTGTTCCGATGCTTCCCGAATCAAGAACTTAAAATGATAAATTTTGTCCGTTTTGTGTTTGATTACTTGTTGCGTGGTGATCGATTCGCAGGCGTTGACACGTGGCAGGTGGCATCCCGCCATTTACGTACACGTGCCTCTGTCTTTCACGATTTTCGTTTATGTTTTTCCCTACAACTTAAGCAAAGACCTAGATCATCATCTTTATGGTTTTCCTCCAGTCTAGGTATATCCAAGGTCTGCCATCCGTAACAGCTGTCGGGCCATCTTGTTGTCGCCTATCTGTAAGAGAACCTTTTTCTATTTGCGTTTTCGTCGCTCAGTATGTAAACTATGTATTAGACTATACCAACCTGATTGTTTCCTTCTCGTTCTCCTTTCTCTTGTCTTTCTTTACTTTGACTACCCATCCAAGTTAGAATCAATGCAGTCTTCTGTTTTCTGGACCTGGATCACTATCCAACTTGAATACTTCATCACTACTTAAAATTCCTTTGCTATTCATGAGTTCCAGTTGAGGACGGATTTCTAAAAACTACGTGTTGATGTTGTCCGGTTGAAGCTAGTCATAGATTTGCTTGCCGTGGGTATAGTGCTGAAAATCTAAATCGTCCTCGAGAGGAGAGTAGTTCACCGTTTGAATGTTGATAACCATAAAATGTCCATGTAGGTCGAAGTGCGGGTTCTAGATTAGCTGAGAAGAGAGTTGGGGTTGAAAGTTTATGTTCCTGCTCTATTACCCTTTCTAATACCGGTAATCATTTGCTAGGGGTGGTATTTTGACCATTTCTGCGGGAAACAAAATTATTGCAATAACAAGTTGTAACTACAATCTTAATCAAGTCGTTTTTATTTTCATTGCATGTCATTATTTACTGCTAATTTACATATATTTTTAGGCTTTTCCCAATAAATATTGTGATCCTAAGTGATATGTACTGTACCAATGTATCCATGTATGTGCTTATGTATGAATCCATATTTGAATAGGCTAGGAAGGCCTAAGCTTAACAGGTTTTGTAAATTATGTGAATTTACCGAACACAGTTGATTATACGAGTATATACAGTGCGATTCGCATTATTATGACCACCCAGAGTTTTTTGGAATTTTTTTACGGAATTTATTTAATAATATTAGAAATACATATTGGATATATCTGGTGGATATGCTTGTTTTTTATCGCTAACAATCATATTCAAACTTAGTAACTATATTTAATATGTACTCTAATACGCACGTATGCATCTAAAAGATTCAGCAGAAAATTTCCAAAAAATAAATCAATTTTTCATGGGGTAATGATAATGTAAGCCATAGAATTTATAAACATATCATGATTTAATGGACATGCATGTAGATGACAAGAATGAATGATGATAGATTGTACTTTGTGGCATAAGGTGTCAAGATCAAACACATGCCCTATTTCCTATAGGAAAAAAAATCCTTGTGAAATCAGACATGAAAAGCTTATAAAAGTGACTCCGTGGGTAGTTCCGGTTTAAGTTATTTCACAATGCTGGTAATTTTGTGAGAAATTGTAAAACGAATGGACTTTGAAAGATGAAAAAAATATATATGAAAATCATTCCAATATCGCTCTACAGGCGATTCGCTGTTGGTTTGTTTTATGACTTGCTAAGGAGATAAAATTTTAACTGATTCCAATTACAAACTTTAGGAATAGCCATACCGTTCTCACTCCAAAATAATTCATGTTTGCAAATCTAACATAAAAGACTGCAGCCCAATGAAATGATAAACATAAACATTTTGGGGGTTTTTGCAGTCCTTTGAATTACAACTGAATATATGTTTGCATTGTAGAAATGGACAAATTCGTTGATTCGGAAGAAGCGATCAAGCAGCACAGACAATGGTGACGATATCTCTCCGAAAAAGAAAGTGGCAAAGTTAGAAATCGAACCAAAGTCAAGTGATAAAGCGGAAACCTTGTCACGAAATCTGATTTGGATTCATGTGAAGAAGATTCCCCATAAGCTTGGAGAAGAAACATGGAGTTGCAAGCAGGGCGACAAAAGGACAGGAGGAACCGAGCGACGCGGGTCGGCCTGGATTCATCTGAAAACCAGTTAACAAGAAACAGAAGAATAATGGACAGCTTGAGCCTTAGGTGATTATGATCGACCATGAATTCATGTGAAGAGTTTTTGATGTAACATCGGATGCCCATAGACAAAGGATTTCAAATGGAAATACAAAAACCGCAGAGATGTAAAGTTATCAATCGAAATATGAGATACGAGTTTCCCATTCATAACAACATCGAGAAAAGGTGAACAGTAATTGCCGCTGTACGTCCCGTGTAATTTCGGACATATCGATATTGCATGGTGGAGAAGCGACATATTGTAAGACACTGTGGTTCCGAAGAAACACAATCACGCTTTCGTCATGACTTTAAACAGCCTTCGATTCGCCCGCTTTTCAAGTGAAGAGGAATCAGTAAAAAAGGCAGAAGTGGCAATGGATAAAGGTGGGGATTTTTCGTTGTGCTTACTTTGAGATTTAATCTCTTCTTAGTTTTCTTGTCCGATTCTCTTTTTTGCTACATTTGTCCTCCTGAAATCATTTGAAACAAAAATCAAAGCCCCCAATCTTTCTTCAGTTTTCAGTTACGCTGTGGAGAAGAATGCACCCATGTCCTTTTCACGTATGGAATTCCGGTAAGCTCCTCAAAGAAAATTGATCCAAATTCCTGCTATCGCAAAAGGAAATTCACCATGTGGGCGTACCAAAATGACAGCAATAGTCCAAAAGTCCTGACTGAAATAGAAGTTGAGGTCAGAACAGTCCAATTGATGGAGAAATTTAGTGTTCAGTAAATTGTCATACTGTAAGCATACACTTGTAAAAGGAGTTAAAAAGAGTAATGCTAATAAGGATGTCATCTAGGAGATGCATTGGATTTCTAGGATGCTCTTTAGTCAGCCTATTTTCTAGTTTTAAAAGCATAAACATGGCTACAAGTTCAACGCCTGATAACCATGCATATATCCAGATAACCTGCATGTCACGAGGTAATTAAGGCTAATTTCATAGTAAGCCTATCCTCCTTTGTAACAACAACAACAGTAAGTTTAGACTTTGTCCTATAAGATGTTTCGAGATCCTGCCCGACGCATTTCAATAAACACTACGATAACAGTAAAATCATATTCTTATGTTTTATGACAAGTGGATTGATAAGTCAAAACATAACTTCTTGTTTCTATAATTTTCAGTTTTTGGCAACGATGGGAGCAATGATAACAATGCGGCAGCTGGTAACCATAATCGTCGTACGTGTTAAACAAAATCCCGTTTGACGGAAAAATCGCAACGAGAATGACTTAGGCAATGCCGGAGGTAGTTGAATCCAATGGAAACAAATCAATCTACGAGTCCCAATCACGACTGAGCTAGACACTCAGGATGC
>CAJQUW010009580.1:0-18759 GCA_907163375.1 Prostheceraeus crozeri
AATTCGGAACATGTTCCTATCCATGTTCGTATCCACTAACAGTGCGTCCGCAAATCTAACTACTGACAGCAATTAATTGATATTTTTTTATGATGGCAATCAAATAATTGCGACAAATAAATTACTGCAAATTTTTAAAGCCCTTGGCGCTAGATAGATCTATTCGGATAAAGAGAGAATATTCCATTGACTTTTCTGTTTCTGATCACCAGTTCTAACCGAGTTCAATGAGGTTAGTCCAATGTTTCTCAATCGAGATCCACATGCAATTGAGTAATGAGAGACTAGTTATTGTCCATCCGCATTAAACGGTGGCTGAAGGGTTATCCTCACCCACGTTTTCTAATTTGTTAAAAATCCGTAGAAATGAATCACACAAAACTTTAAGTACACTTATGTGATGATGTTTTCTACCCACATACCAAAATTTGTGCACATCGGACAAGTACTTTTTGAATTATACTCGACAACTACAAGTGCAGCGATATCTGCAGCTGATTTGACTTCTTCTGACCTCATCGTCTGAGCAGAAGGAGCACCTCAGTTCAACAAGGTCATTTCCAGACAATTCGTGAAGTAATGATGACCAGGGGGCAATTCTTCGGTCACTGATCATGCGCTATGACAAGTGACAAGTAGCAAGTGATTTCAATTCTTCAACATGATCAGTTGACAAGTTGACAAGTTTATTTTGATCAGTAAATTTTGACCAGTAACTGGTGGCAATGCTCTTATTTGCTGGTACTAGTCTGACTAGTCTACAAGACAGTCTACGATTAAACTGCCTATCATAATCATGATGATCGCATGTTGCAGATTTCTATGATCGAGGACAGCGAATTCAGACAAATTCATTGTTGCTTTTAGAAACATCGATGCTCTTCAGTTAAGACTTTTCAGACTAAAAAGCTTAATATCACATTTATTCTTTGGTATCATAATGATTATTACAATGATTCGTAAAATATAGATGCTATATTGGCATAAAATCAAAATGAAAATCTATGACGGAAGAATCTCCTGTACAGTTTTCCCATAGTTTGTTTCACTATGCTTTGTACCACTTTTCGACCAATCACAGCTCCGCTTTATCCACTGGTCTTCAGCAAGATTAACTACAGATTGTTTCATAAAAAATGGATCACCCTTAAACATCGCCCTAACTTCAATTTTGTCTAACTCCGCCAAACTTGAACGAATTTCTCTGAAATTTGGAAGATATGTCAGTTGTGCTTATTTATATCATTGTTGGAAATTTCAAGCATGAATATTGAGTTGTTTTCCTGTTATAGATAAAAAAGTAGTAGATAATTTGATCTTCATATAGCAATGTTACACAAAATCATACTTCACTCTTATAAAATTACATTTGTTTCCTTTGTTATGTAATATGTTGTTCTACAAGCCAAAAGCTATCAAGCAAAGCAAAAATAAAGAAAATCGGTCAATCAGAGCCAGTATAGCACCATTATTCATCAACAATAATGTAACTGCTACATGTGATTAACTGGACTTCATGTTCCATAGCTTCCTGACTTCGTTGCGGTAGTGTTGGCAGCACTCCTGATTGCTTTCAGCTAGAAATCTATCTCTTACCGGTTAAAAACAATACAAAGCACAAATGAACAATAACGAGATCGCATTCACAAAAGGCAAAGTGTCAGGGTTTTCTTTGCGAGCTACAAGCAAGCGACTAAATGTCCTTACACAAATGTGCATCGATCGCATAATGATGATTTTCGATTCTGTCGTAAAGAGGGCTCTGGCCCGTCACGCAAAACATCCAAACGTATAGACCGCCTAATTTTGAGATTTGTTAAAGTTGATCCAAGTCTCTCGTTAACTGAGATGGCTGCACTATACTCGTCTATTTCTAAGTCCACTATTCGTAGAAGACTTCACATACAGCAAGGAACCATGAATTCTGAACACTATGTGAATGTTTTACGAATGAACATTGGCCAAATGACAGATCAACTTGGTGATCCATCGATTTGGTTATTTATGGATGATAATGCTACGTGTCACAGGAGTAGTAGAGTCAACTTATGCAAGTCTCAATTAGGGCTTAGGACATTATATTGGCCAGCTCGTTCTCCTGATCTGAATCCCATAGAAAATGTTGGAGTATTCTAAAACGCAACGTTCGTCGTTCACTGCTACCTACAGATGGCGTATCACAAACTTACGTCACTGTTAAAAAGAGAGTGGAGAAAGTTAGATCAGTCAAAAATCAACGATATCATCGAATCAATGCCTAGACGAATTGGTAATGTCATTGACAACAAGGGTAGGGCCACAAAATATTACTGTATCATAGCTTATCAAATTATATAAGGACATTTAAATATATTAGGGACATGAAATAACATGAAAAATGCTTTCTGTATCATACTTATGTTTTATTTAGTCAAATTTTAGGATGATCCACTTTTTATGAAACGGACTGTAGTTATGTCTTGGCAATTGGTTGCTGATCAAGCCGAAGGATTGAAATCATGGTCACTTGTCAAAATCAACTTGTCATAAATCACTTGTCACTTGTTACTGATCATAAAACGAAGAATTGCCCCCAGCAGGACACATCCCTTGCACTAACATTTTTTGCTTAAAAAAAGGTGTGGCAAAGCAGTGGTCGTGGAAGGATTTCAAAAAGCAGTGGAAGAGGGAGATATAACAATGCAGTAACGATAATGCATCGAACAGACGAAGTCAGATCAAGCTGTTGACACCGATACACTTCGTTATCAACTCTCATTCAAAAGTACTTGTCCGATCTACATAAACTTTTGTATGTAGGTAGAAAATATGCTTAAGTACGTCAACCTGAAGTTTGGCGACGGTTTATTTTTGCGGATTTTAGACAAATTTGAAACCTGAGGGGAGATAACCCATATGCACCTAAAGCGGCCAAGGGTAGACGCCAGACGGGCTTTTTCACTTATTCACAGCAGCATTATGTGATAGTGGGGCGATCACTTAAAAATTCGCTCTTTTGAGTCGCCCAGGCCGCAGATCAAAGCGCGGACGAATGTAGAGTGACACTTCTGCTTTTTATCTTATCTTTGAGAATTCTGAGATCTCAGGGATCCTGAGATAAGGAATCACAGAAAGTTTGTCATCACTCGCCTAATAGATGCGTGACAAACGACTGTGGAGTCAGTCGTCTCCTCTCCATCGGAGTCAGCAATATCATAAAGGTCAAGAAGAACAGCTGACGTCATCTAACAAACACAGCATCCAAGCCCAACTACAAAGGCAAGAGAGCTCCTCCCTTTCCCGACATCGCATTTGGTAGAATGCAGTTTTAGAGAAATTCCTCGCAAAAAAACAATAGCTGAGCAACCTTGGTGCGGCAGAGGGAACTTGCGTTTGAAGCTAATGTAACTAATGTTTGAAGCTAACATTCCTCTATGAACCTTTTGCCCTCAGATCATCTAGTCTGAGGCTGACATTGAGCAATGACTTGTGGCATACCAAACCACTTTGAGGTGACATGTCTAAAATGACGCATTTTTCAATGAATCATGATTCAATGTTGACAAAGAAATTCCTCCAAATTTGGGGCTTGGACGGTGCGGACGTAGTCAGACTTCAATCTGCGGCTCTGTGATCTTTTGGTCTGGATGCCCTTCGTGACGACTTCCAATGACATTTTCGGGGCTCGACCTCTGAACCAGAAGATCGCTATGCCAAGCACTTAGCCACTGTGCCACGCAGACCACAATCATTCAATATCGATATCAATTCAATTAACATCATTCCATTTTAAAAGAACAATTTCACCTGCGCATACAATTGTTTTGTTCGATTATCTCATTCGCTAACATGTTCCATGGGGAGCGTGCTAAAATCTGTCAACAGCGACAAATTTATCTACATCATGATCGAGGCTGTGTCAAGAGACTACAGATTCCATTTTGACTCATTTCATTGTCTGATTTATCTTCAAGCATTAATACAAAACCATGGTAATTCATCATACGTCTATGAAATGAAAATGTTTGCTTTCACTGTTCATTATTTGTTCTATTTTGTTTGAAACGTAATGGCAAGGATATTAAGTTATGTTTCAGACGTTGGAATGGAATGTTCACAATTTGATGGATTTTGAAATGAGTGATTGTGTAGTTTGTGTGGTATATCTAATGTGAATGAAGATTATTCATAGTTGACTGATAAATGCTTTTGCATCATTCCTAGACTGTCAACTGCACCTGACGGATGCTGAAAGACTAGTATGTAGACAAATGTACTATCATTGCCAAAAAAACAATTTTGTTCGTCTCCCCGGGCTTTTTATTGCAAGAAGTTAAGATAAAAACAAGTAGGCTATTTACAATAAAACCGACGTTTCGTCTCTCTAAGACATAGTCATGGTACTGGTGCATGTACTATGTTGATGGCCATTATGATTGTTGTTGGGTGGCCATTATGTACTATGTTGTGGCCATTATGTACTATGTTTATGACTAGTTTATGTACTAGTATGTTTATGAATCAGGAAGAAAAAATAATTGTCAGATATTGCTCGTAGAAACCGATGGACTCAGATGACAGGTACACGCCCACCCCACAGTAAAGCACATAAGCAAAACCTTATACAGAGTACACTGTATTAACATTCGCCACACTAAAAGTAGGAATAGTTAAGAATTTTTTGAATATCTTTTAAGCCAAGTAAGCTATGGCCACCAGAGTTCTAATAGCTTAGTTTCCATGTATTATGCAACTTTTGACAGAAGGAAAGTGAATTTGACGCTATACTTTTGGCGTGAGATCTTTTTTAAAATTTGAATGTTTGGAATATTTTGACTGATTTTGGTATATTCACCTCTAATGCACATACTCGTATATTGCGGTATCAATTCTTGAAGAAATAAGTTATTGCATAAAAGTATTCTTCCTATCAATATAAAGATATTCACAAATGCAAAATTTTGAATTTAAAACTATCTGCTATTATGCATGCAGATGAAATTCTAATTTCAAATATGTTTTTTATTATTTTTGTACTTTATACTCCTGCATCTAATCAGCAATTATGGAAAATTTTGATTTCAGAATCATGTTGCTTTAGCCTCACTGTCTCGATAAAAATTCGCCGAATTGTGTTGTTTCTTCACGTGCAGAAGCTAAGTACTAAAATGTGCGATTTTATGGACATTTGAGTTTTTAGTTCAACTAAAAGTTTGAATTATTTTACCCTTGACCTCATCTAATGACAATGATGTGATAATCATCATCTTATCAACCACCTTTACCAGATCATTCGATTAATGCATGGTTTTTTCGCTGTCAACAAAAAATTGGCGGTTTTTTACCTTTCAACATCATCTCAGCTCAGGGATGACCTAAAAAAATAATGTTGTTTTGCTGATTCCCCTTTCAATGCCGTTTCGATTGATGTGTGGTTTGGCAAAATTAGCATTATTCTTTGGGAGATCAGCAGAGGGGAAAATTCGCACTTCATCCCCCCTCCCCAGAGGGTCGGGTTCGGAAACTACCGCGTGGGGCGAGAGTTAACTAGGGGAACCAAACTTAACCGAAAAAATAGTAATGAAAACTTCATTTTTACACAATTGTAACGATATCTAACCAAAGGCACTGTTGCGATGATATTCATACGCAATTTTGAACTCAATTTAGAGGTAATTACACGAGGTGACATGCCACGCGTAATTCACGCGTAATTACGGAACACCCCAAACATCTGTGGTTAAAGACATTCTATTCTTCTACCCGCGTACATACGCGCTGCACTAAGAGTCAGAAATCACTTGATGTGATGCTGTTAAAACATGGGGAATGTTTATGAATACGCGCGGGTGAGCGTATATAGTTTGCGCGTCGTCTACGGTTGTCAGCAGCGATGGAACCGGGTCAGGGTTAATTGACCCGGTGACCCGGTGATCCATTTTTTGTTGAAAGCTGTAAATGTTTAGCCTGGACCTGGACAATTACGGGTAGGCTATATCTCATAAGCTATTAAACTATTTACCTCCATCCCAATTGTCTAACTACATGTATATTATATGAAAATCATATACATTTCACTTTCCTTGCGAGTATTTTAAACTGGACTCCTGATTATAACTTGTATATGTATAGGCCCTATGCCATTCACGTACTGAATGATACGTAGGCTACATGTACGTTATACCATATCTACAGATTTAGACAAGGTGAAGAGGTTAATTAATAATTATGCTGTCTTATCACTTTGCCTACTGTGTACGCTGCCTTAGATGCTTTAGTAACAAATTAATCCCAATAATTCCAGTAAAACTAAAACTTTGCAATTAATATAAACGACCTTTATTTCTCTGAATTGTAACAAAATCGAACAAACTAAAATAGGAATCATCGTCAAATCAAAATGAAGTACTCAATGTATCAATGTATCTAGGCAAAGGATATATACACGATCTATAAGTCACTGCTACATTTAAAATGATAAAACTATATAGCCTACAGTGTTTAATCTATATAAAAACATGCGAATTACCTTCGAACAGCACGAACTCAAAGTTTATAACAGTTTTACATATTTGACTAAAAATAACAAATAAACTGTACGTATGTTTGTAAGTTCTCTAAACAACTTTCAATCTATATTTTCTGAAGCAACGAAATATTCTTCAGGTACATCATTTGAGCCTCAAGTGTCTTGGGTAAGAGACGAGCTCTGTCTTTTCGGGTGAACTTGCTACTTTTCGAGAAAGATCTCTCTGATTCCGAGCTCGAAGCCTGTATGACAAGAATTTGTCTGGATGCCTTTGCCATCAGAGGGAATTGTGTTCTCTTCTCGCACCACCAATTAATTATATCGAGTTGTCCAATAGGGGGATTCTGTGCGTCGGTATCTTTCCACTTCTTCCATTCTTGCTTTCTTTGTGTCAGCAACTTTGATGCCGTGATCCTGTTTTGTTGTAACCCGAAAAGCCGCAAACAAATCTGTTTTTGCTATTTTTGCTGGTGGTGGTAGGGAACTGGCTGCGGAAGTGGATGGTTCGGTAGAGATTTCTACGACATCATCGTCGTCGGCGTTTTTAAGATACGAAACAGACTTGCAGAACTCCAGCAAGCAATTAATAGCTTGTTTGTGGAAGTTGGTGCGTTCGCTCTCGTTGTCACAGAAAAGAAAATCTTTCAGTGACGGATCTAAAAACGTCGCGGCGAAGTGAATTTGCTTGATGCTTGTCCATACTTTTAGATCAATAGCTTGGACCAGTTGAATCTTGAATAATCGAGATTGTGCTGTATCAGTTGGCGAAGTTGTCGACCACATCTGCCGGAGAAGATAATAAGCCGGCAAAACGTTTGAGATTGTGGGCACAGACGCAGACTCCAGCATGTCGAAGACTGATTCAGCAATTTGAATGACATCATAAACAGATCTCAAAACTTCGAAATCGATGTCGCTGAGAAACCCTTCTTTTTTTCGTTCGCGCAGTGCATTCGCTAGTTTTTCGGTTGGATCTCCGAAATTGCTTAGAATTGAGCCAAACATCTTCATGAGAGCTCTCCATGGTCTTGTTGAGCCGCCTTGTTTCAAAGTTATGTCCAATTTCGATTGAATATCGGAACCGATCTTTACATAATGTACCAATTTATGGCATTGTTTATCCAAAGATTCCAAGGTGTCATCTGCAGCTTTTGCCTCTTCCCAAGCTAAGTTGATGGCAGTATGAAGTCGATGACATACACAATCAATTCTCAGCTTTTCTCGAGTGGCAGCGACTACATTGGCTCCACAGTCAGTGGTGACAAGTAAGAGTTCAGGAGATAGTCCGATGTCCTGCATACCTGAACATAACGCCTCACGTATGTTATCCGCTGTTTTGGTTTTATCGAAGCTTTTGAAATATACAAGAGCACGACAAAGTTTCCATTCAATTGTAGGTTTATTGCAGTCTTCTTCTATCCAAAATAATGATGCTTCCATGTACGTGTTTTGCATCACGTTGTCAGTCCACAGATCAGTGACTGAGGAAATTGCACCGACCGACGCAGGTTTTATGATGTTCGATTTGATAGTCGAAATAATGTCTGAAACACTGTTCATGGTTGTACGTTGAATCGTTTTGCGACCGTATAGAACTTGGTCTGCTGATAATCTACCTTTGCGTGCTCCAACCTCGATCATAACTTCGGCGAAATGTCGGAAATGTTCGGTCCACGATCAAAAATGGAGAGAAAGTTCCATTTACAAATCGAACTCCGGCATCCTCTTTTTTCTGTGCTAAGTCACTTTCAATAATGGGTTTCTTCTGAATAAAGAAAGATGACAGTGATCGAGACGAGTATTCACCAATCTTTCGGCGACTGCAACGGGCTTTGTGTCCAATTAAATTTTTGGTGCCATAGTCAATTATCTTTCCTTGATCGTCTTTCTTTTTGTAGATCAAGCATGTATAGCAGGATGTACACGAAGCGACGCCAAAGAGCTCTGTATCATTTTCGTCGTAGACAAGACCGAAGAGTTTCCACACTTCACTTGATCTATTCTGCGGCTGTTTGATCTTGTAATATCCATCAATGACCTTCTTTGCTATATCTTCCATTTGAGTATTTACAACCACTAATTAGAGTTCGTACGAGGCCCACTACTGTGTTATGAAAAGTTATTTTCGTTGTTTGAAATTATTGTCAAACTGGACTATCATTTGCTTATCCCAATAGTCACTGAATTCTCTGGTAGTCAGCCAATTATTCGTAAGTGAGAAATTATCTTTATGTCCTGGTTTGTCAGCCTCGTATTGTGTAATGAAGCTGAATGTGTAGCACCTGCGTGCGGGCGATGCAGGACAGCGAAGACAGTCTCCATTCTCCCACCATTGAAAATAAAAGTTTCGAGCAATGTAAACAATTCACGAGGTAACTGATACACTGCGTCTGCCCCTCCCCATTTCACATTCGGACCAAACTGACAACTGGGAATGTGTGAGTCACTTTAAAAGTCACTGAGATTTCTTTTCGATTAGCAACTAACTAAACAAACAGTATCAATGTAGAGCAGACAAGGCGCGTGGACTGTGTAGTATGACCACAGAGCGTAAATAACGAGAGGCGACACTCAGATAATTCCGCACCGCAGGCGGGCTCCTTCACTGACTACTGTTTGTTTACACTTCCTACCTCCTTCCGATTCCTTCCTACGAATTTGGAATGAAAGCGATCCGAAATTTAGAGACTTCTTATTGTATGAAGTAATAAACTTTGTTAAATCTAATTAAGTACCGGTAAGTCATGCATTCATAGTATTTTATTAAGATTCTTCAGCAAAGCGTATTATTATAACCATATTAATGAAAATTATACCGGGTCACTTTTTTTGAGTACTGACCCGGTGACCCGGTGGTTCGGCTCAAAATAGTGACCCGGTTGACCCGGTGACCCGGTTCCATCGCTGGTTGTCAGCGTTGCCGCTTGAACCACGGATGAACCGCAAAGCATGTTCTATCTTCCCTGAGCATGGCATTGAGGTCTTATCACATTGTTTGGCCTCTGATACATGCAGACACATGAGACGCGAACAGGACTGCCAACAGATGTTGCAGCAATGTCACGGATAGCCACGGATGTTTAGGGTCATGTGTAATTACGCGTAGTTTACGCGTGAATTACGTGCAATTGAGCGTGGCATGTCACCTAGTGTATCTATTGAACTGTGTCCGAAGTGGATAGGCTATAGCTTATCACATATTGCTCCTGTCTGGTTTATGAGTAAAACGAACTTACTGTATTCCAAATAGTTAGCTCCTTTTTTATCAAAAGCTAGCTCGCTGCTGAAAGCTTATGTCCGTGCAGTGGGTATGAAAAGCAAAAATTTAATCTTAACGGAACATTATTTAACTTGTTCGTTAAATAATTACATGAATAGCCTTAACATGAGTTAATTACATGAGTCACCCTAGAATAGCCTATTTGAAAGCTGAGAATTATATATCTCGCAGCGAGTATGGCGCGCTATAAGTGCGATAATTTCGGTGGTCCGTTTTTTATTATTAACTTAATAGTATTAAATTTATTTGCAAGGGCAATTTCATAGAAATTCGGATACTAAGACGAGACTCACGGACACATGCCTTTGCGGTCGGAAACGTTGATCCTTGATAACCCTTCCATTGTCCAACTATAGGATTGCTTTCGTCCTTCAATCCACAAATGATCGTTTTTTCATAGGACCGGTCAGGAAAGAAGAATCCGTCATTGCATTGAATGGTAACGATGAAATCATAGACATTGAACCCATTGAGTTGGAAAGGAGTCAGAGTATTGAGTGTGAGTCGATTGACAGCTTTTGTGAACTGTCCGTTAACAGGCAGCGTGTTCAGCATCTCCGTCATGCTGCAGCGAACGCCTGTAGGAAGCGAAATCGAAAATGAATCAATGTGTGAATTGCCAATATCAAATTTGATTTGATTTGATCACGATTTTATTTTAAAGTAGCATTATGACATATTGCTTCAAGGCCACTGTACACAGAAAAAATTAAAAACAAATTCAGTGCATGGATGATCAGTCATAAAAGTCTCTCGCTGATCTTTTGAAAAGACGCAGAGATTTAATTGTTGTAATTTCAATGGGCAGCCTATTCCAACATTGAGCAGAGGAGGAAGAGAAGTGCTTCTTTGCCACAGTCTTTTAGGCGGAATCTAGGTATGTCAATTAAGTTATTTGATGCAGAGCGCAGATGCGAGCGATTGGACAAGGAATTGACCGATATGATCAATTCACAAAGGTAACCCGGAGCATAACCATGAAGGCATTTATACACAAGAGTCACAAGCCGAAGATGTACTCGTGAAAGCACAGGTAGCCATCGCAATTCATTGAGAGCAGGTGTGATGTGAGCTGCTCTAGGGAGATTGTAGGCGAGACGAGGACTGGCATTAATTACACTTTGAAGCCGTGATAGCTGGCCCTCCGGAATACCCGACAAAATAGAAATACAATAGTCGAACTTAGGGAACACCAGAGCAGTAACCAGAGATGATGCGAGAGGACGTGTGATAGAAGGACGAACAGTGCGTAGCTGTTTTGGGCTACAAAAACAGGAGGCAACTATTTTCGAGACATGGGGCGAAAATGACCATGTCGAATCCAATATAACTCCAAGACATCGAAGTTGAGAGACAGGAAAAATGTTACAGTTACCGATTATGATAGGTGTCTTTACAAAGTTTCCAAGGCGCCGTCGGGTACCAATCCACATCAGATTTGTCTTTTGAGTGTTGAGGTGTAAACCATTGGATTTCAGCCACCCCCCTAGCACACGTATGCAGTTGGACATCTCACCTGATAACGTAGATATTCTACAGGGAGGGCAAGAGGCATAAACTTGAATATCGTCCGCAAAGACATGCACTTTCAGGTTGAAACTCTTTACAAGGGGAATGATGTCATGTTAGTAGTATAGGGTATGACATCCGGCGCATCGCTTCGCTCGCACCGGATGTCACACCTTGCGAGATTTCAAAAATTTACGTAGTCTATAAATTTCAAAAATTTAGGTAGTCTCCAAATTTCAAAAATTTACGTAGTCTATAAATTTCAAAAATTTAGGTAGACTCCAAATTTCAAAAATTTAGGTAGTGACAAATTTTCGAAAAATCAAATTTTCAAAAATTCACCTGGTCGAAAAATATCGAAAATTTAGGCAGACGAAAAATATCACGTGGTCGAAAATTTAGGTAGTCCAAAAAATATCGCGTGGTCGAAAATTTAAGTTGTCTCAATATATAAGTTGTCTCAAAAAATCACGTAGTCTAAGAATTTCAGAAGATTGTATTCAAAATATCTATTAAAAATGGATGAAACAAAAGTGGAAGAAACCTCAAAAAATGACGAAACCTCGAGAATATATATCCTTCGTTATCACAATTAAAAACAAGTGAAATGGACATCGAAAAAATGAATAAAGAAAAACACAAAGATAGAGTACGTTATATGAAAGATAAGGAATCTCAATTATTATTAAGATTAGAGCATTATGAAAAATTAAGAAGACGCAATTATTACTTAGACATTCTTCGTTATTGTACTCTCAACATTGTTTAATGTACTAATTGTGTGAACTAGAAGATCATTGTAACTCTTAAACACAAATTTTTTCAATGAACCCGTACACTGGCTGATGATTGAAGAGAGAGACAGATTTATTGTTCTAGCAACGGAAAACATCTAACAGCTTTCCCCTAAGATTATAGCGGAATCTCTTGTCATTTCAATTTACGCATCGGTAAAATTTTGACAGTTCAATTTACGCGTCGGTTCAATTTACCCCTACGTAAATTATTTTCAGAATCAGTTTTCAAAGTCTGTTTTCAAAGTCAGTTCTATCAATCCATTTTCAAAACTTATTTAGCGTTCTCTCTTTCCACATGAATAGGTTAAAACACATAAGGGTAGCAATAAAAAAAGCAATTCTTCTTGTGAATTGAGAACACATAAGGGTGCGGTGACAATAAAAGCAATTCTTCTTCTGAAATCAGAACACATAAGGATAACGCCGATATACATGATAGTTGTTATAGCAATTTTAAACAATCACTTTAACGATGAAGCACATTAACGAATGAAGTTCTTCTCTCAAGCAGTATTTAGATAGTTAGTTTATTTTAATTGATCTCATTCACTTCTATCATTCATGATGAGTAAAAATTTGGGTGATCGTATTGAAACGACAAAAGGACAATAAATTGTAAAGAAGAATCATTTCATAAATACTGTGGATCTACAAAAAAGTTTGGAAAACTTTAGTGATATTGATTTTGATGACTTCTTGACGTCGTGTGAAATATCACAGCGAATTTTAAACGAAGTTAAAGGTGCTGCTGCATTAGAACGCAAGCGAAGAACTTTACAAAAGCAATATATTGTGAAGCGTGAAACTCCGAGAATTAAACGTTCTCTTGATGCGCGACTTGAAACGGATTATTATAATAAGACAATGAAAACAAGTCAAATTGTTTTAAATCTACAACCAGGAACATCATCAACTCAAGATGAAGAGACATCACAATTGCAAGCCATTCAAGACAAATGATTTTGTGGACAACTACAACTGAAAAGCAAGTAAGCAAGCAGTGATTCAAGAACTATCTAAAACTCAGTTTTTTCTAATTCATTTTGAGAAGTTCATGAAAAAAGGAAATCTGTTAAACAATGTAACTTTTTAATTTAGATTAAATTAAATCATTTCAAAATCGAATAAGTAGCAAGGAAAGTCATCATTATGCGACAGTTTTTTAACTCAATCCCCCCTTCTGACTTCTAGGGGTCCCTATAAGAAATTTTTTTATTATAAAATGTCTAGCATAACCGAGTTCTTAAAATGATATGGGAAGCTAACAACTACGAATTTTGATCTAAAGAAAATTGCTAATCAATTGGGAATAAAGAATTTTCACGTATTGATGAGAAATGAATTACTATTGATAAAAGATGTACCTGAAGTGAATTTTGTAACAAGTCTTCACACGTCGGATCAAAAAGGAGTACATTGGTCAGCATGGCAAAGAAATATAAAGGGTTCGAATTTTTATTTTGATCGCCCGGAGGCTGAGAACTATTGGTTCGATTCATACGGACTTCTCCCTACAAATGAAGTAAAAGAAATACTTGGAAATGGAACATACAACACTTTTCAAATTCAAAAACCAGGAACTACTTATTGCGGTCAGTTATGTCTTTACGTTTTATACAAATTACAGGAAGGAGTACCATTTCTTGATATTATGTTAGAATTGAATAAGGGAATTTAATTCCCGAAACGTTAGTTCCAATGGCTAAAAATCAGTTCTTTGTAATTCATTCTCATAAAACCGACCTGTGATTTCCTCATTATCTAAATCTTTAATTTCATAGGTAATCGGATAAGTTTGATTTATCTTACAAACTTTAAATATTTCTTTAGTCCAATAACCAACAAAACCTTTCTCGAATTTATTTTTATATTTGAATATCCTTACTCTATCTCCAATCTTAAATTTCGGCTTACGTTTCTGTAAATTCGGATTACTCTCATTCGAATAAGTATTTTTGAATATTTTCTTTCCTATCAAATCGGGGTCGTTAGAAGCATTCTTTGGAGTTTTTTCAATACTTGAATGAATCTTATTGTTATAATCCTCAACAATTCCTGGTAATATTTTTAACCATTTCTGATTTCCTTGTTCTGTAAATTTCTTAAATAATTTACTTTTTAAAGTTCTATTAAATCTTTCTATTACTACGGCTTTGCCAGCATTTTCTGTGGAATGAACTGAGCCTTGGCGATGACTTTCGTCTGTTTCAAATAATGGCTTAACATTTCTGTTATAAAACTCAGATCCTTTATCAAGAAACAATTTTTTGGCTTTCTAATACTTTCCTTGAATATTTCTTCAAACGCATATTAAACTGATAAACCAGTTTTATTCTTTAATGGCTTCACCCAAGCGTATCGAGTGTATAAATCTATAACGGCCAATGCGTATCTAAAAGCAGACTCATTCGGCATATGAATAAGATCAGCACTCCAAATATCATCTTTAGTAAATACTTTTATCTTCAATAGATATTTCGGCTTTCTATATTCCTTGTGAATTTCAGAGGCATAAGTTCCACCATGCTGATCTAGGTCATTCGACATTTCGGACGCGTAGGTTTCAGTGTTATGAGTTTTGTCTAAACCCTGACCGAACAATATTTCAGCTTGTAATTCTATCTAATTCCTGAATCATTTTCTTATCTGCTTCATGACGAGATTCTAGGTCATGATTTCGATAAGCTAAATCGTGTCTATAAGCTGCTGCATCAACTCGGTTTATTGGTTCTTCACCTGGTTTTGGATATTTATTCTCATCAAGTCTTATATCTAATCGTGTTCCTGGACCGGTATATGAATGACCAGGAAGATGTTTTTCTTTTGAATATTTACTCCAAATATATCCAGGAAAGCTTTCTTATGTTTTTTGTATGTCATCTCCGGTGTGCAGCGGACCGGTGTGAAGCCGATGGCCAGAATGTAGTTTTAAGAGATAATTCAATAAATCTAAATTAAAAATTTTTAATTTAATTAAATTTTTGGAATTTGTATAACTTGTAGAATTTGTGGAATTTGTGGAATACATTTAAAGGTAGAAAATATATTTATAACATTATAACAATATATTTATAACTTTATAACAAAATATATCTATCACAAAATATATTTACCTAATCATACTAGGACTTAGATATATTCCAAAACCATCTTTAGTTTCTTTTATTTCTATTAAATCATCAACATTATGTAGAATGTTTTTGAGAACTCGTTTTCCTCCATCAACTAAATTTAATTTACTAATAAAATTGACTACTACTACTCATTGCCCCCTAGCAACTTTCTCCAACTCTCTATTATGACATTATGACGTTTTTGTTCTTCTAATGCTGCCTTCTCTGATTTATTTTTATTTACTGCTTGGACAATACCAGCTGTCCCACCTGCAGCACTTCCTGCTGCTGCTATGCCACCTATTATTAGTGGAATTAATGGGAGAATTCCACCATTCTTTTCTTCTTGTAATTTAATATTCTCTATCATTGGTTTACTTATGTAGTATTTCTTTTTGCTAATCGTAATAGTTTTAGGTGTATTTTTGTCAACAATGTTACGTAGTTTTAATTCAACAGTTTTATTATTACTTTTCGCTTGCGACATTTTTAATAAAAAATTTTAAGTTAAGAATTTTTAATGAAAAAATTTTAATCTATTCTAGTTATGAAAAATTTTAATCTAAGAATTTTTAGTAAAAAAATCTTAATCTATTCAAGTTATGAAAAAATTGTAAGTTAAGAACAAATTTTAAGTTACCAAAAAATTTTATTTAGCTTATCGATGAAGTCATGGGTTTTAACCAATTCTAGCCATCTTTCCATCAAATATTTTAATAGAATATTTTACATCTTCTAGCAATAAACCACAAGCCATCAATGAAGTTGTGGAATCTTTCTTTTCAATATTAGTTGTTAAATCACAACCAGTCTTGATAATATCTTCAGATTGTGCACTTAAATCGAAACAGAAAACAGGATATAAATGTCGCCAATCTCCAGGAGTTAATTGTGGTTCAACTCGAAATTCCATACAAAGATTTCTATAAGCATCATATCCTTCCATAGATTGATTATTGGTATCATCGAATCTCAATGGATCAAATGGATATCGGGTTTGATTTAAAGCAACTTGTAAACTTCTAATTGAATTGATATGGAAAAGATTGTTGCTCTTATCAAAACTTGGAGAACTATTTCTTTGAAAAGTTAGTAATAAATATCTTGGAGTATTCGAAGTTCTAGTAAAATGCTAGTTAAATCTTTGTTCAGAAAAAGTTACTGAACTAGCAGTACGCTTTAGAAAATTTACTGGAATTGGTTTGTTAGTATTTAATCTTTTTGCAATAGTTAATTCAACCTCTAAACTAGGAGTAATATGTTTTATCCACCATTCAAGTCCATCAATTTTTAAATATGCTTTTTTTCAAGTCTTACCACAAAAGATTAATTCATTATTTGCTGTGCGATGAATTATAAATTTAAATTTTAATTGATATGATATCTTATCATAATCTAAATATCCGAATAGTGGAGACAATGACCAATTTACTGTCTGTTTACTTTTCTTGTTAAATTTATGTCTTTCTTTATATGCACTATTGGTTGTTTTATTTAAATGATTTGCAATATTTTCTACATCTTTCGCAATTCCTACTGCATCTGTTCCACCGTGAGTTAAATTATCAACAATTATAGTATCATTAGTATCAGGAAACCAACCTTCGATTTCATACTTTTTATTATTTTCACCAATTGTTACAAATCTAAGCATTGTATCAATTACACCTGGAGAATCACTTATTGTTTCTATATTTTGAGTTGCAACATCTAAAGGCATTTGTGTAAATAATCTTAGAAAGAAATTATTCTCTAATGCAATATTATCGCTATCTGGTAATGGTGTTGTAAAATTGGCATCACTATATAAAGAATATTCACAGTGTAAAAAGGAATCAGGTAGATATAAATAACTTTGTTGATTATCAACTTCAAAAATTAAATCTCTAGTATTTACTCTACTAGAAGATCTGGGATTCATAGCAATTCCTATATAGTCATTATTTTTTTTAATGTAACTGACGAACGGAGGATCGTCTAATCTAAATTTATTTTCGATAAGAGAAGACATTTTTAAAAAAATAATTTGACTTTTTTGTTTTTCTCACACACAAAAAAAATTCTCGCAAACACAAAAAAAATTCTCACACACAGAAAAAAAATTTAACTTGCATTTTCTGCTGATTCATCTTCAACGGCGTTTTAAGAGCATTCAATTGAACTTTAAGAACATCTAACTGATTTTTAATAGCATCTAAATGCTCTTTATTTCCTTTATAAATTTTCTTTAATTCATTTGCTAAATTGATTTTAAGAGTTTTCATTTTATCAACTTTTTGTTTAAGTGAGTTTACTTCATTTATTATGCTATTCATCTTTTTCATCTGTTGAGTAATTTTAGAACTCAATTAGCTTGTAACTTATTTAAAATTTTTAAAAATCTTTTAGGAAGTTTTTCTAATTCATTTTCTAATTGTTCTTTCAATAGTTGTATCTGATGTTTATTTTTAATGACTGCAGATTTTGACTTTATAGAAAGTAATATTAAAATTTTTGATTGTTCTGAAATTTTTTAAAAAAGTTTTGCTATATTTACTTCTAGCTCTCTATCCCTTTTATCAAGTTTTAATAATTTTTTGTTCAATGATTTGTCATTAAGTTTAAGCCACTTTAATTCATTCATCAGTGGAACCAAAACATCGTTTATCTATTTTTCTTTTAAGTCATTGATTTGTGTATTAACATATTGTTGATTCGTTAACTCTGTATTTTGTTGCGGAAGAATAGAAAGATGTAATGGACCAGATAAAACGTCTCCAGTTTTCATGATATAATTTTCTACTTCTATTTCTGATTTACGATTATTCGGGATATATGCACCTCCACCAACATTTAGTAACATCATTTTTTAACAATATAAGATATATATGTCATGGAAATAAAAATAAAAATATAAACAAATTTTTCTCACATAAAAATGAAAATGGAAATGACTCAAATTTGCCAAGCTTGTAATATGCATTTTATAAATCAAGCGTTCTTATATTCACATATGAATTACACACCATGTCGTGAACTTATAAAACAATCTCAACAAAATATGCAACCTATGTCAAGTATGCAGCAATTAATACCTATGACATATAAGCAATACATTCGTCAATCACAACAATTAAAAAATTTGTTTATATCTCAACAAGGTCAGAATATGCAACCTGTTCAAGAAATTCAACAATTACAACATTTGTTGTAGCAATACCTAACAGATTTACAAATAATGATACATTAAAATGTTTAAAATCTGGAATTGATGATGAAAGAAATGCAACACCAATAATAACTGATGCGAAATCTACATTAGCTGAATCAAAACAAACAATTGAAGACAAGAACTAATAATAACCGGTGTGAGTGCTAAAATTAATTAATTATATTTTTAGATATAAATTTTTTAGATATAAATTTTTTAGATATAAATTTTTTAGATATAAATTTTTTAGATATAAATTTTAGACATAAATTTTTTAGATATAAATTTTAGATATAAATTTTAGATATAACTTTTAGATGTAAAATAATTTTTTTAGATATAATAAAAAATATTTTTCCCAC